>OMLF01043687.1:0-10028 GCA_900302615.1 Holocentrus rufus
AAGGTGAAGATGGACTGAGAGACAGTGACTTAAGGAAGGAAAAGAAGGAGAGAAGATATAAGATAGGAAGGAAGAAAGGAGTGAAAGAAGGAAGAAATGAGGGATGGACTTACATAATAATAACAAACTTTTATATAATAAATTTATATAGCATATCTAATACATTCGACAAGTTGAAAAGCAACCTAAACAAACAAGAAAATAAATAAATGCAATAGAAGGTATCAAAAATGGAAAACATTCAGAAGAAAAGCCTTTCATATAAAAATACACAGGACATGAAAAGAAAGATGGACCGACAATCAGATATAATTTGACACGGAAATATATCGAATTTCCGAACACCACCACAACACACCTTCATCTCTCCGGTACATGCACCCAAATGCTCCTCAGCACCAAAATCTGACTGCAGACTGGGAGCAGCAAACGCACCTCCAGGCTGCAGCAGCTCTTTACACAGGAACATCTCTCCTCTTATTACAGAGGGGAGGAAAAAAAAAAAAAAAAAGGATCTGATGTATAATGTTTTGCCTTAGGAGCGCACACGGAAGCTGTTGTGTCCTATTTGCTGCGATGCTGAGCTCATTTCGAGAGCGCTTCGTTCTCCCTGCCCTGTGGGATCTCAGCCACGGGCTCAAATACAGTACAGTCTATCTGCTTCTCATGAGACGCAGTAATAGCCTCGCCGCCGCTGTTTCTGCATGACGGTTAAGGTCTCACATCGATTTTACCTGACCTTAGGAATCCGGATGTGTTGCAACACCGGGGTGAAATTCTACTGATTATTCTGTTACTATCTCACGTCCGTTCCACCCAGAATGCTGGAAATGACCTGTTCCTTTCTACAGGTATAAGCATCTGCTCTATAGTGTGTGTGGAAAGTTCAACATACATAATTTACTGTAGCAAATTCATCTTTCCTCCGCTTGGCGTTGAATCTGGTTGCCTTCGTGAACCGGTGTCTTTCTGCAGAGAGAAAGAGGACGTGGTTTGTTTTTAGCAGATTCTGCAAAGAGAGAAAAAAAAATAGTACGACTAGAAAGTTTTTCGAAATGAATTGAAAGGCTTGAATTAAAATTAAGATATAGCATCAATATGCCTCAGCTATTATCTTGCCTTCAGGGCAGCCTATTGCTTTTCACAACAGTAAGCTAGCTAATTAGAGCAAAACCCAATAGAATTGCCTGTTGAAGAGGTCATATATAACCATTATGCAATAATAAAACTACTTCACCAGACGCTTTTCTGCTTTAAAAATGAGGCTTTTGTGTCTTATTTAAAATCATACTTATTGCCCCTTTAATACTGTATCTCCTTTGCTTTGTATTTTAGTCACTTTGCACCAGAGAGTCCTGTGGGTTCATGTACCTGTTTTCAAGTTAAATCCCTGACACTTCTCCAGCAACAGATTAGAATAATCCTCTGAAGGAAAGTCAAATCAGTGGGGAAGAGTTATGATTGCCTTCAGCTCATCCCTCTGTCATCGCCCAGATTCACTTTGAGGATGGCCGCGGCGCGGAGGAGCGGCGGGACGTGACAAGGAACTGTGGGTAGTAATACAGGAAGCTCGGGAGGCGGCGAGGTGAAGTACAATCCGAGAAATGTGGGGGTCCCTGAGGCTTGACACATACCTGGAGCCAAAGATAAACAAAGAGGAACAGCATCTCGCTAATCCTCTGAAGAGGGAGTCAGTCACCGGAAACCTGGAAACGTCTGGGACCAAAACACACCAAAGAGCAGGGAGAGGTGAAGTGACGACAAAGTGACGATAACGACAAAAAAAAAAAGTGTTGTTTTGGAGCAAGACAGAAGCGGTGATTTCAATCTTAACCGGGATGTAATGCATTCAAGATTATCATCTTGAGAGCAGTGATTGGCAGGGATTAAATGCCTGATGTTAATTGAAAGTAAAGGTGAAGAGGGTGATGGTGAAGATTATGCAAAGTAGGTATTATGATGCAAAATAGATGCATGTGAGTAAGTCTAAATTAGATCGGAGGGGTAGTCTCAGGTCGCCTATTCAAAAGTGTTATTAAAGGGCATTAAAGGGATCGGAAAGATTAAAACATTATTTCAAGATGCTAACTGATATCTGGGTGTTGTTTGAGATAGATAGAAGGCAACAGGACTAGGTGTCATGTCATTTGCATATGTAGATCTGCAGATGTTTAAACAGCAGTTTTCTGTTTTTCCAGGCTAAAAAATGCAAAAGCAGGTCAAAGTCACTGGGTGTTTTTTGTAGTGTTGTACTTCAGTTTGATTGAATGTAATCATCATTTTTGCTCCAGGACTCCAAAAATTGACTTAAACAGTCTGATACACTACTTTTCCTTTTTCTCAGGTAAGCAGACAGGACATGCAGCTATACACATAAACTTTGAACTCGTTAAAAATGAGGTCTGACTTGTGAAAAAGCAAAAATGAGTGGCGACGCGACTTGGAATTACAAGTTTAAAATTCAGAATTGGTCTCAGTGACGTCAGAGCACACAAAAACAAATCAGCGTTTTGTTTTGTTGTTGTTGTTGTTTTTGTTTTTTTCACAGTAAGACTTGAATCAATATAATTAAGATATATCACATGAGAGGGAGTGCTTTTAGTCTTGTAGTTAGACTGTATATCAGTACGGCTGTAATTGGAGTATAACAGCATGAGCTTGTGTGATATTACTTTTAAACAACAGTCATATCAACAACACCATTTATCAAGTAATAATAATAATAAAGGACAACAGATTATGATTTATTTGTTTAAAAATTTAATCTGCTCAGCCAGCACAAATAGTTCTGTCAGATTTCAGGTGACTTAATTGTTGCTAAGCAACACACGCAATTCCCAACTGCCAGCTAGCTTGCTGTGTTGTGTAGGTCTACACATTAGCGCAGGTTAGCTAGCAGGTCTGGACACACCTGGAGGTTTGAAGTCTCCAGGCTTCTTTCCTCTCCTTTGTCACAGTTTGTTACATCACAGTCGTTAATGCAGGTTATTACACTGGAAAAGCGAGACATAGTAAAACATCTGAGTGCTGTTACACTGTATATCAGCACTTATGGAGCACATCTTGTCCGATCAAATCACTGAACCCAAACTAACTCAAGTAAATAATGCTGTATAGACTTTTGGGTTCCCTCTGGAGGAAAATGTACAGTTTCTTCTTCTTTGTATCCATTTTTTTTTACCCAAGTTGACTTTGTGAACACAACGCTGTCGCAGGTCAAGAATTTACAGTTCAGAAATTCAGAGCTCCAAGTTAAAATATACACTCAGCAATCGGCTGCTACTTCACCTTTAACAAAACCAACACGGTTGCTGTGAAAACATAATTTCATAATAACATACTTCAGACACAATGACGCTGATTCAAATCATTTTTCAGCTTGGAGAGAGAGAAAGAGAGAGAGAGAGAGAGAGAGAGAGAGAGAGAGAGGTGGTGGTTTATGTCTGTGTCAATTCATAAATACATGTTTTAGCTGCCATTAATATAGTTCAACAGAAAAAAGAGAGAGAGGGCAAGACAGGGACACCAAGGGGGAGGCAAACGACTCATCAGAGGTAGACTGAAGAGCCTGAATGAGAGAGAAAGATACTGTGGTGGAGAGAGAGAGAGAGAGAGAGAGAGAGAGAGAGAGAGAGAGAGAGAAAATTACAGTGTCTGATGTGCCCTTAATGGCTTTTCAGTGATTTGTTTGGAGCTGTTTTCCTGACTGGAAACACTGATGATCATGTACTATTAAATACACCATGTTTAAAGCAAATAAGTTACTATGAGAGTGAATGAAAGTGCGTACATCACACTGCTGTCAAAGTGAAGGTCCGCAGTCATGTCGCCATTTATCGTTTTCCATCAACTCCTGGATTACACATAGAAATTTCAAAATAAATATTGTTATATTGGATTATTTTGCTAACTGTTTGCTAACTAATGAACTCTTGGTCTAATTTATCAATATCCTGTTTTTAAAGATGATATGGGAAGTTCACAGCGGGGGAGAAATCATTATGAGTAAAGACGTGTAGAGGAATTTTGTTATGAGGTTCAAATCACCTGCGTGGTCAGACTTCCAGGTTAGTAGCTGTCTGATGTCGAAGCGACCCTTGTAATCCAGATTTATTCTAATCCAGGAGCAATTTCACTTTTGAAACATATGAAATTATGGTAGATGGTGTCTTAAACCCATTTTATTTTCTCATTGGATCCTTAATCCTGAAACCGCCAGCTGTCCAGTAATGATCCGCCCACTATTGGTGCTGATTTTTTTTTTTTATTTCCAGACAAAACAAAACAAAACAAACGACAGCACCTGAATATAGATTGAATGTGTGAACCTGTTGCTCATGGTTTTGGAAAATTTGACATTTTGCAAACTCCTCCGGCAAACACTGTTGCTTATAAACAGTCAATGCCATTATTAAAGTCAGTGAATTTGAATTAAAGTGAGACAGACAGTGTGTGCTGAATCACAGCCGGTGAGGCTCTTCCTCTCCTCATGATGTCACGCTATATAACAGCCTGCCTCCCAAACTCAGCAGCAGGGGGGAGAAGTCAGTCACACCGGCTTTGCACTGCAGAGCTGCATGCTGAATTTGCCCGCTGAGCTTCGTTTCAGACAAGCAAGAAAAGCAGCAGCAGCGGCGGCAACGGCAGAGGACAAACTAGTAGGGTGAGGAAAAAAAAAAAAAAAAAAGTCAAGTCCTCAATGGCACCGGCGCATGGAAACTGCAACAGAAACATGGGGAGTTCAGACTGCGAAATGAAAGGCAAGTTCAAGAGGAGGAGGAGGAGAAGGTGCAAAAGTAAAGGTCAGTGGTCCAGTCCTGTTTGTTGGAGTTCATATGGGAAATGCATGAAGGATGCTCATGTATGTGTGTGTGTGTGTGTGTGTGTGTGTATGTCAATGAAAAATCTACTATAATATTTCACAAGGGACTCAAATTTGTTACCTTTTTGTATGTTTTTTATATCTGCCATGGCGTTGCTATAATATTCCTGTAATATTCCTGCAGAAACTTATAGTGTTACTTTGGTGCTCAATAGTGAGTTTATAGTGACCTTGTTGTACCTGATGGTGTTTTTGCAATGCTATCATTATAATATTCCTATAGAGACTTACACATTTATTGTGATTTTTGTGAGTGTGTTGCACAATAGTGTTTGTGTGATTGCTTCCTGAGAGAAGGCTTAAAGTCGACAAGGGGAAAAATATTCAGTGTTTTTAGTCTGGAAACACGATCACAACCTTTGCATTCACCCACCTGAAGCCGCAGGAATTTAAGAGCAAATTAAAATCAGCTGAACATCAAATGAACAGATGGCCAGTGACAATATTCACTCACACTCGATGAACTTTGCATTTGCATTTTAGGCGTTGAGCTGATGCTGTTATGCAGAGTGACTTATAATAAAAGAAGTATAATAAGATTCAGTCTCTAGATCACAATTACCAGGAAGTCATGGTTCAGAAACATTACACCCAGATAATATATGGAGTGAATATTTCTGTCACGAGACCGATCATGTATGATAGAAGTGCCAGGTGAAGAAAAAAAGTAGAAAAGGGGTGAGAATATAAAGCCAACTATTTTCTAATGAAGCTTCGGTTTCACTTCTAATGTTTCTCATGTCATCTAGTTATTGACATAAGTCACTTATCTGTCGCTGCACTTGGCTCCGCCCTTTGCCTCACTCTGGATCCAAAACTGATCACATTGCGACGATCATGAACACAAAATTACAGCTTTAAAATGACCAGACACAAATCAGACAGCTGATGTGAGTAAAAGTTAGAGGAGGTAAGAGAGGAGGCGGCTCAAACTATGAAGCCTAAACCCTTTTGTTGGTCACGGAAAGGAAAAAAAAAAAAAGCAACCCAAAAATACCAAGTTATGCTAGTTAGCCTGGCTAACCCTCTAAGCTCAAAGTAGCAACAGTCGCATATTCATTCATTTGATATAACATTCAACATCATGAATGTGAATGAAAATTTTTAAAATCACCACCATTTATATTTATACTTACATTTTGATGCAAGTTTCCTCTTTGTTGTAAACTGTCTCAAATTGTGCTCTATGAAAAAAACAAACCAAAAAAAAAAACAGTTCGTAGGCTCCGCCCCCTGAGGTTTAGGTCAACCAATGGCATTATTTCTGCCTGTTTGCGGAGGTAAAACTGCAATCTGTGTAAAGTCCAGGTAACTGAGGACTTTCTGTAAGTCACAAAGGCAACAGAGAACGATTGTGCATTCAGCACGCTCTGTGCTTCTTACTGCTCTCTGATATGAGATCTGCGGTCAGCTCCTCTAATCTCATTCAGAGCAATTGAAAAGCTGAAAGTGAATCTGAGTGGGCATCTCCAATGCTCCTGAGATGAACGATAAACCGCACCTTTGTTTGATTTTCAAATCTCCTGGCCTTCACTCCCACAGGTAAGAAAAGCCGGGCCGGGGTGATCTCAGATTATTTGCGTTCAGCAGTATTCCAGAAAATGTAGGACTAGAGATGGTTTTTTTTTGTCTGCTTTTCAGTCGGTGGATGTTTCATTATGGAGCAAAACAAACATACAGAAGGCTGTTCACTCATGCAGTCTGTATCTTATACCCATATATACACCCATCATTATGTGGGCACTGGTAATCATAATTACAGACCTCTGGGCAACAGGTCAGCCTTTTAGGATTAAACTGGCATTGTTCTCCACATGCTAATCCCTAGCAAATGCTGCAGATTACTCCATGATGGCTTTTGTACTAAATCCAATGCTTATTCAAAGTACCCTAAGCCTATTCCACTTTCATTAATGACCCATTGGCCCTTTTTGTCCACTGTCGCTGGGGTGAGAATGAAGGCATTTCAAAGCCCAGCATGTCCATTTTGAAAAGTGACTTTCCTGAAAATTATTATTCATTGTTTTGGCCACAGCGTTCCCATCAAATCTCCCGTTTTCAGGGACAAAAGCCTGCACTTAGCCAATACTTATAAGCTGATATCCCATGATGAGCTGTACCATATTTTATAAACAGAGGGTGGCATCTTTTTATGAAACGGCACATGTCTCGGTTCTGAAAAGAGCTCTTCAGAATGCGATGGAATTTGAAGAGCTCAGTACAATAGCAGGGAATGCTAAACCATACAATGAAAACCTCCATGTTGTGTGATTTCAGGCAGCCTCTTCATCTGATAATGACTCAAGTGTTTGCCGCTATCTGGCTCTGAGACGCTATGCATCTGTAGATATCTGTACGTCCGCTCTAAATGTCACTCCAACAAGTCAACACAGCAGGGGAGCGAGGCCGGGATTCTCTTATCACACTTACATGAAGCACTCATGCAATTCTCCACACAGAGAGCGCTGTGCACCAGAAAAAATGATGCAAGGAGCCACATCGTGCTGCACAGCTGCCAGAGTGCACGTCTTAAAATGCCTTACAGTCTTATTTTTCTCTAAAACCACCGATACAGTCAACATACAACCCGCCCCCATGACCTTAATGCCTTTAAGCAAGGCACTTAACCCCCAGTTGAACCACCAGTGGCCAACAGGGCTGTCGTCACGCTGGGCGGCTGAAAGGTGTGAATGTGTGAAAATCTAGAGTATGCATGCATGCCAAGTCAGATTTAAATGGATAAATGAAGGTTAAAGGAGAAGACAAGATTTTTTTTCAAAGATTTCCTAGAGAGAAGTGACGATGTTGAAAGTGGAGCGGCATAATACGCCTCATATTAGCATAGTGCTGCTTGTTTCATTACGCAGATGAAATGATCTCCCTACAAACAAGAATTTGTGCTTGTTCTGGCCAAAATAGGACTTAAAGACTAAATACAAGATTAATTTGTTAATTCGTTGATATGGAAATTCTCTTGTAATGTTTATAGCCACTGGGGTGAAACTGTTGGCTTTTCAGTCAAATTAAAAAATTGCCATTCGCTGGCTGCAAAATCTAGTTTGAGAGATGACATGATTGTCCTGATGTCAGAAGGGATTACGATTCTCCGTCGCTGAACAAACAGCTGCTGTCCATAATGCCGATCATCTGTCGGTGGTTTCCTGATGGCACGTCATGTTTTTTGGGACGTATTTGTATATTGGATGCAGTTTTGGATAAGTCAGCTCCATCGTGCAGTCACACTTAGTGGAGCATGTCAATGTGCAATTTCACTGATGGATTCTGCAATCTCCAGACTTCTGTGAGGCTTTTTGGTTCATGGAAACATTAGCAATATGGTTTGTGCGCCCATTTAACTTAATTGCAGGGATGCTTTGTATAGCTCAGCCGCTATAGCGTGGCATTAACTCTGCAAGGGCTCGGCTTCCCGTTCCCTCTATAGCTCAGTGTGTAGGGAACCACAACTAACACTGCCGGGGTTTGATTCCCTGTCGGGCTGCCCATGCGAAAAAGGTTTACACACACATTTCGTTTTTGTTTCCTCTTGTTTTTATTGAGTGTTCATCGTTGGTGGGTGTCGTTTCCAAATCAGACTCTTCTACTGTTTTCCATTGGATCTGTCCAGTAAAACCACAGTCATCTTTCCACTGTAGTTCTTCTGCATTACTTTGGCGTTTGCTGCCTTGCTTGAGAGCACCTGGATTATAAGCATTGAGGGAGGGGAGAATGTGACTGATTCACTTTACTGTCCAGGGATTCAAACTAGCGACCGTCTTGTCAAATACATGCAATAATAAATCCCAAATGTCCAAACTGAGCCGAAGTGACACTGAATAAGAATTCATGAGGGATTAAGCTCATATTCACCAGAGCAGTTGAAAGTTCACCGCCTTGCTCAAGAGCACTTCGGCGTTATCTTTTCTGATGCTCATTCACTCCCTCAGTTTGGATTTTCACAGCCCTGCTCCTCTAATCTGCAGGATCGAGTACTCACAATATGATTATCTGTGTGGATATTGTTATTTAATGCGTCTGATTTCCATCCAGTTATTCTGAGACACTATCAGGAAAATTGAGGTAAATTCTTTTTAAAGGTGCTTTCATTACATTTGGTCGGCCTGCAGCCATCGCAGGGGGAGATCCAAATCCTACTCACTCATACATGCACGCACATGCATGCCCACACTCTCTCTCTCTCTCTTTATCTCTCTCTCTCTCTCTCTCTCTCTCTCTCTCTCACAGGAGTCTCTAAACCTCCTGTTCTCTTTCCTCCCATCTACATGTCCATCTCATTTGCAACGTTTAGTGTAGCTGCATTCAGCTTCTGAAGAGTCGACTATGTAAATCAACGGGTGGCTTCTCAAACAAAGTTAGAAATAATTAATATTCTTTAATTTATTGTTTTTCCCAGTGGATAAATGATGTTTGTGAAAGTGGAACGAAGCCATGACTGATGTGAAAACAGAACAGCGTAAATCTAGTTGGTGACGTATAAAAAAGTTAAAACGGAGCATGAAAAAAACAACAGAACGCAACAAGTGTGTACTATAATTGGAGAAAAATGAAAACTAATCTTTGAAACAGGGAAAGTGACAGTCAAGCAGCAGGCGAGGGCTTTAATAGCTTGAATGGGGACATTTTCTGCCATAGATTATCACTGTCATTGTTATTGTCCCTCATTGCAGTTTCATTGCACATCACCATATGTTTCAGGCGATAATTTCATCACTCATTTCCAAGTAATGATCATCAGCCTGTTGGTTTGGATGTGGAGAGTTTTGACTGGCTGTGGTGGCACTGAACTCAGTTTAAAATCACATTCAGAGAAGCTTTATTGTCTTTTCTCGCCGCACGGAGAAGAAAATGATATTTGGCATGACTCAGCTGTGAAAGCACGACTATTAGAGCGCAACAATTATAAATAATCAGTCAATAAATGAAAGCGGGATGCAAATGTTCCATTATGCAGAAAAACAACATGGAAATCAAGAACATGCACGCTCACAAAATGATTGCAACCATGAACTTACATTTTAAAGTGTAGTAATGGTCAGTATTGGACAAAATAATCAAACTTTTGCACATTCAAAAGATAATATTTATATTTCAGGTGTGCTTTTTTCCCTAAAACGGATATTGTTTTGTA
>OMLF01043687.1:10048-22126 GCA_900302615.1 Holocentrus rufus
GAACCTACATTTTAAAGTGTAGTAATGGTCAATGTTGGACAAAATAATCAAACTTTTGCACATTCAAAAGATAATGAATGACTATGCCTAAAATGGATATTGTTTTGTAAATTAATCCTTTAAATATTGTTGAAAGTGCAGAATATCTATGTGCTTTGTTGTCAAAGAGCTTCTGCCAAGGCTCAGAAAATATGTGGTAGATAATAATTAAAGTAATAATAAAAATATAGAGTCATTAAATATTATTAATGGGCGTTTGAGGCAAAAAAAATCCCTGTGAAATTGAATAAAAATGGGTGTAGAATTAAAAATGAAGAGGCCATAAAAGCCATTCCTTCAACCTTTCACAGTCTCTTTTGTTGAGTTGTCATATATTTATGTATGAGTGTGACTGTACTGTGAGTCGTAGGCAATTCTCTGCAGTGCATTCTGGGTGAGAAAATGGAGCAGTTTTTGATAAGGAAATGACCGAGTACGCAGCCTGAAGCAGGAGCAAATTTTGGCACCGTGCAGCCGACCCCAAACAAACTACTGCTGCGACAAAAACAAACCCAACAATACGGCAAAACACTCCAAAAGGGATTGAAGGATGAACTGGTTGTAAGGCGTGCCGCCAGTCTCCAGCAGCGGGAAAGAAGTTAAAACAAATCTCAGTGGTTCAAATTGAGTGTTTATTTGCCACCATGAAATGCAAATGTAGTATTTCATAGTTCAATGACGTTCAAAGCACATAAAGTTAACAGAAAGGACCAAATTGATGTTAAAAGCAAGATCAAGGAGGCAAAAAAGTTCCTTACAGTTTTGCACCAATGATTAAAAAATTTAAATTCTGATTTCATTGATTGCTCTGGTTAAGGTGTTGTTCAGATTAAGCTGTTTACATTAATCTTTAATATTCTTCAACTCCCGGTTGTCATGAATAAAGCAGCTAACACAGTATTCCTGTCAACCTGAGGTGTCCTGCCAACAACACAAACATGACTGAGCAACATCTGGAGAAAGACATTTTCCTGTGTGAGTCAGTCAGACAGAGACAATGAAACCTGAAGGCAGTATGTTTCCATGCCACATGCTAACAGAGCTATGCTCCCTCTGATTAATAAATTAATCAGATAAAGACTTTTAAATTAAAAGCTCAGTAGCTTTAATGCAAACACGCAGATTCTTTTGAACTTCTCCATTCATTTCAGATAAAAGGGGGCTGAGAAAAAAATAAATGAAATCTGGCTTGAAGCGGTCCGTGACTTAGACTTGTTTACAATCGACAATTCAAGATATAAAATGTTTTTTTCCCCATTTCCAGTATACAGACACGATAACACTTCACTAGCTGTTCCCATAAGCCTTTTATAGCAGCCTCATCTCAGTATATATTAAAGGTCGTATGTAGAGCAGAGTCTTGCATGAACACAGACACAACAAGACTTCAGTTTAACACCAAGAACACAGTAAATGACACGCTGTGAGCAGGATTTGAACCTGCGCGGGGAATCCCCATTGGATTTCAAGTCCAACGCCTTAACCACTCGGCCATCACAGCCTCCTGCTTCATGCACTCATAACACCTCAGACTGGTCACAAGGTCATATGGTGATAAAATATCTCCATCCTGACTGTGGACAGGTTTGAACTGGACTGTAAACAGTGGCGGACATCTGGAGCGCTGGGAGTTTCCCTGTTGGGCCGGTGCAAACCAAAATAGGACCAAAATAATTGTGTTTGCATCATATAAACAGAGCTGGTGTCGGTGTCGGTGATGGTGTCTCCCCTCGCTCCCCAGCAACCCAGCCTCTCAGTTCTGGTCTGGTCTGTTACCTGGGTCTCTGGAGCCTGGTAGTCTGTTGAGTGGAAGCATCTTGGAGACCACATTAGAAAGCTTTAGCTAGTTCGTCACATTTGTTGCTCACAAGGAAAACAAAAAAAATGGAAAGGAGGGCCTGAAAAAAAAAACATGGCCAACCTGCGCACATTGAACCCAGTCACCCCACTACGAGTAAAAACACTGTAAAATAGTGCCTTTAACAATTTTGAGGCAAAGCGCATCAACACTGGAACATTCGCCCGCTCCTTGACCTGTCGCTCTGCACGCTTGTCGACAGGAACGGCGGCCGGCGAGGTCAAGACACACATGCTCAGAAGAGACTGAGATAGCTGTGACTTTGCACATGAAGTTTCCGACCAAAACTGTTTTTAGAGCTTCAAACCTCACCAGCCAGATCTGCAACCCCCCTGCTGATATATTATGCTCATTTTGTGCAAAGAGACTGTGAAAATAATACAGATTGCACCTTTAACCACTCAGCCATCTGACCGGCTGTAATGAACCGCTGGTCGTATGGCAAGAAATGAGATGGTGCTAAAACTCATCAGTATACAAAACAATTTCTGTTCCATAACAATGTACCTGCCTCAAGCATCAACTCAGCACCATCGCTGCAGTTTTTGAGAGGTTGTCTCACCCGAAGAGCTTTCTGCCTTGATTTTCTCTCAGACCGCGTGTCCTCAGGTCCTCATTCATCTGCACTTACATCTCGCTGCCTCTGTCTTGCAATTTAATCAGCATATAGATTGTGCTATGTGGAGTACAGATATGATAAACATGAGCAATATCAATCTATGTAGAGATGCGTGTGTGTGTGTGTGTGATAGCATACTGAGAGTCAAGCCTGGCACTGAGCATTTTTAGCATTCCTTACATGTTAAGCCTTCTTTCTTCAATAGGAGAACGGCAAAGAAAGAATGAAAGAAAGACAAAAGATACAGAGGTTTTGCAGAAATGTTGCAAGTCTTAGAGACTGTATCTGGTACCATCGCAGAGGTCCAAAGAATTTGTTGCACCCAATAAAGTAACGGCTTAATATATAAGAACCAGACCAGAAAACAAGCTACTTTATCTGAAAATTATTGTTGTGATGTGGTTGTAGATCCATTCAGTAATGTGTAAACAGTGTGTGCCCAAGACCCGAAGACCTCCAATATGGCCGCCAGAGGGTTATGTCAAAGAAAGAAATGAAGCCTTTTTTTTTTTTTGAGCTGTGCTGTGAGTTTCCCACTTTCAAAAAGGATGTTTCTAACGGTTTTTGATTGTTGGACTGTGTTGAAGGCTAACAAGAGTCTGCAGATGAAGCTAGCATTGAGGTTGTGCTATGTATGGTTATGAATAATGGGTATAAACTAATAAATATGATATGGAGTAGAAAAATACCAAACTCATTTACAGGAACACAGTCTGTCGTATCGGTGTTAAGTGGTTGAGTGGGTTGATGTTGCCTCCAACTTGTGTAGTGTTGAGGTAAATAATATGTGTCTGCAGCTGGGTTAAATATGAAAGTGTGATTGGTGGATGGTCTTTAGAATTATGAGTAATTTTCCCATTCCAAATTGATGGGATTGATTTCAAATTGACAGAGTGCCCCATCCCCACCTACTGAATCTGGTTACATCAACTGAAGGCCCACAGAATATCACCAAAAACACAAAAGCTCACAGCATGAGGGTTTTTTTTTTTTCTTTTTCTTTTTACTGTAACACGATAAGACCGACGAACAGGGAACATCAAAGTCCCACTCAGGTTTGGATCTTAATCATAGGAGCTCTTTACAGAAATGTCTCTGTCTCTTGCCACAGCAGTAAATCTTTATTTTATGTAATGCTCTTGAGCGTGTGTGTGTGTGTGTGTGTGTGTGTGTGTGTGTGCACCAGCGTATAATTTTTGTGACTTATCATGAGTTGTTGTGTATGTGTGGGTGGGTGCATGTTTGCATGTGTGGGCTTGTGTATGTGCATGTGTTTTTGTCTGCATTGGCGGATTTGTGTGTGTGCAATACGTGCATTTGTGCTTGTGTGTGTGGGTGTGTGTGTGTGTGCGTGTGTGTGTGTAGCTACTTCTTTCCCTCAGAGAAATTCTTTTTACCTGAACGTGTTAGCGTGCTGTCAGCAGATTGTTTCTCTCAGCATGCCCACATATCTACAGCGCAGTGATCAAAGCACTAAGTATGGCATTATCAGAGCATATTCTGGCACAGATAGAAGATAAAAGGAAAAAGAGGGAAGATTTTACTTTTTGTTTATAGAGTTAGGAAACTGACTTTTTTTTTCAAATCCTCTGTGAAAGGTACTGATTCAACTTTTCACTTCAGTACACTCTCCATGTTGAATATAATGTAAAATCTTCTTGTAGCAGGGAACTGGGTTATGTGTTGGCTCAGCTCCACTGAATACGCCTTTCTTTACATTGGCTCCAAACTGAATATCAGGATAACAGGATTTCAGGGAGAATAATTTGAAAATCAAATCCTTCAGTCATAGAGAATCACAGTTCAAATGGTAAAGTTGAACATCTAAAGTCTCAAGTGGTAATCGTGTTTTCTAAGAGAGACAGACAGCCCAATCTGGTGACGGCGTTCAGCGCAACAGAAGGCCAGAAAAGCTTCCATCCTCTTTCACTGCAGGGTATTCAGACAGACAGTCTTCAGCATTTTAATCATAACTCTGACACAGACCGGCAGAAATGTCCAAAACAGAAATGTAGAGCACTGACTGAGTTCGGCGGCGGCGTCATTCGGCCTTCACAGCTCCTAACTATGGGCAGGAAACGGTTTGATTTTGATTACACAATCAGTGGGACTTTTATTGTGCTGGATATTGGTGGGAGGAAAGAAGAAAATGGTCTTCATTTGGTTTTGTGCAAAAACAGTACAGGGAAACGATCTAAAAAGCATCACCAGCTGCCATTTAGCGGTTTAATGTCAGTCTTTGTTAACACGTAATGTTGGGAATTTCTTTTGCCAAAATACACAATGAATCTGTCAATCAGATTATCCATTTCTCCCTTCATCACATAGCTAGCATTTCCCCTTCCGCTAACTTTCTCACATGTCGCCCTGTTTTCAAGTCCGCAAGCAACAACTGCGAGTTAGCAAAAGTAAGTTAGCTGGTAGCCGCAAGCCCATAGAAGAAAATAAAATATATATCTTAGAAGAGGATTTGAACTTGTCAGTGCTCAGAAGCATTCAGTACATTCAGTCCCCTCATTCAACATCATTCAGTCAACATCATTTATTTGATAGCTAGCTACCACTTTTTGGGTCCGTTTCTCTGTTACTATTTACCCAGCGCACACATGCAACCACACTCCTGCCAGGCTTCAATTCAACTGGTCAAAGTTAAATTTTTTATCGGGTAATCTGTTGCATTTGGGTAAGACTTGTCAACTTGCAAAGTCGGAAAAATGTCATGTGACTAACTCGTAGCCTTCTTGCCGGGCGTTTGTGTTCAGGTGGTGACCTCATGTCTGCTGGGATGTCAAGAAGCTGAAGACCTGGAGTAAATTCTTTTTATTTAGGTTTTTCATTGCCATTCATAAACTCTGGTAGCATGGAACTTGCCCGAGTTTACCGCTCGTATTTACGATTTCTTCAGCTGTTTCTGGTGAAATTTCTGTGGAAGTAACAACTTTACAAATTGTCGAAAACAATGCCGACTATGCTACAATGTCAAAGACGCCAAAAGTAAATAACTGAGATTTTCGATAGGACGAATTCAAGAGTAATTCATCAACAGCCGGTGCTGTGTAACACATCTGCAGAGTTTCCTTCATGTGTTGTGAGTCTAACTGCAGGGTAATCACACAGAAACTCAAGCATGTCAATCATAATGTAGCAAGATTACAAACAGATTGCAAACATTAGTCTGAATAAAAACTTGATTTGATGTGATAGTCTGAGGAAACAGCAGAGTGTAAACCTGCAAGGCAAGACGTGAACTTTGGATGAAACTATTTGGAATCAGTGGATTGTCACAGTTAAGTATTTATAACATTTGAGCTGAAGTCTTAATTGCAAACCATCATCCAAGACCCTTTCAATACCTGGTGTTTAAAGTCCTTGTGAGTGACTTTTCCACTGTGCTATGATATACATCTAATTAAATGTCAAAAAGTTACTTATAGTTAGTTGTTACTTGTTCTTGTATTTATTTGTATTTTCAAAATGAAAATCCAACAACTTTAACTTCCAGTCAAGTGGTTTTCTGTTTACTTTATGCTGCACTGGGAAGTGTAAATAATTATTCCAACCAATAAAAGACAGCAGATTTGAACAGTCCCGCCCCTTTGCCTCTCCCTGTTATCTCATTGGTCCCTCCCCTCATCATTCCTCCTGCAAAACACATCAAAGTTGGACGCAAAATGCCATTTTATTGTGTTTTTAACTGCAGGCTGTTCAAGTTCTGGAGCATTTAAGTGACGATTTTATATAAGTTAAGTATCCATTCATGAACGTTTGAACCTGCAAGATTTGATTCCCCATTTGATTTGACTTTCAGTGCCTTAACTTCTCAGCCATGACAGCTTTTTGTAGCTAGTTTTGTAGTCTGGGTAAAATTAAGAATGATATGATCGAGGAAAAAGAAAGAAAATGTCCTGTGACAAATGTCAGCAGGGAGCCGGTGATTATCGCAGCGACTGGTAAAAGTTATTAAAATCCAGACCTTTGATAAGCACAGCTGAAAACTGAACTTCGGTAGAGTGTTGGGTCGTGTCGTTACCTGGACGTGATCTGAGTCCACATGGTGATGAAATACCCTCATTAGTTCCTCCGTGCTCCCCTGGGCTCCTAGTCCAGAACAGTCTCTCCATTCACTTCTATAGAGGCAGAACCGCTCCAAACAGAGGTCTAACCATTTCCTGAGGAACTTAAACAGCCATTTTCTTGTTAATTTCCTTTTTGAATTGGAAAGTAGATCCGGCAGGTAGCACGTACAGGTAACTTCCACATAGTAACCTTGCACCAGTAAGAAACAGCCTGATAGTACTTTGACAAATAATTGTAATTACACGGTAAAATAATGGGTACCTGGGCTTGTTTTTTTTTATGTTGGCATAATGGGCTTTGTTCACATTTGTTTATGTGCTGAAAGTGTTATTTTAGGACCTGTTTTGCTGAATGGAGAGATACAAATACAGTATTTTGGATTAGCAGCCTAGGGCAGTACAGAGAAACTAATGAGGATGTTTCAGCACCATTTGGACTCAGATCACATCCAACTAACATCTGACGATGCAACTATGCACTCTCACAAAGTTCAATTGTGCTTTAACCCTTTCAAAACATAATCACACAGAAGACGATTCCTTCAGTGAAATAAAAAAGCAATGAGCAGTCGGGAAGTCAAAGTAAATTCTTATAGAAGAGAATTATATATTAAATATTTGAGTTTGACAACAGTGTCTCAGGAGAAGCAGACAGAGTTTGCTGTAATACAAGACTTTGGAAAGCTTTCACCTTCTTTTTTCATATCCTGAGAGTTTTTGAATTTACTGTAAGTCAATGAAATTCAGAGAAACAATTCAGTAAGATGATTATAGCAGCGGGAGGGAAGGCTGAAACTCCACAACGGGAGTGCTTTACATCTCAGCCACGACTGGTTACTTCTGCAAGAGTCTGGACAGAAAACAACAGATATCACAAGTCTGCGAAGAGGACAAATAACATGAGGCTTCTCTCTATATTTTGAAGTCACGGTAGTTCAGTATGTGGTATTTTAAATACGGCAGGGGCCAGGGTGCTTTCATTAAAAAGTATGTGGAGAGTTCAAACTTCACCGCTGTGAGCCATCACGGCTCAAACTCAAGTGCTTCAGTGGGAGTTAGGAGCGTTGATTAAAGATATTCTTCATACTTCACACCAAGTCAAATTAAGTCTAAACAAGACTGAGGGCAGAACTACTTGGAATTCTAATGTGTGCCTTCGTCTGCAGAGCGTTATAGTGGACGCACAGTGAAATGTGATAATCGATAGTCATGAAACAGAAAGAGACAATAAGGCCAGTGTTTGTCACAAAGCACGCAAGGAAAGCTCTTATTTTTCCCACATGAAATTTATCTTCACAGTCATGCTTACTTCACATTTAACTAGTGTTTAACAAGCAGGTCTTATGGGACGGA
Source organism: Holocentrus rufus (assembly GCA_900302615.1). Lineage (NCBI taxonomy): Eukaryota > Metazoa > Chordata > Actinopteri > Holocentriformes > Holocentridae > Holocentrus > Holocentrus rufus. The sequence continues at coordinate 17,994 of OMLF01043687.1, forward strand.
GAGCCTGTCAATCACAAACTTAAAAAGAGATCCATCAACGGCAACAATAGACACAACTTTTCTCCAAGCATCGTTTTTGAGAAGATTATTTCTGTAGGATAAAGGTTGTAGAGAAGTGGGAAGCTTTGGAGTGACTGCAGGCTGGACTATCATTCATAAAACAAAATCATGATAAAAAAAATCACAATAAAATCAGGAAGGAAAAGTTCAGCTTTGGCCGACTTCACTCCGCCAAGCTTTTTGATTTTCTGCACATTGCCTGAGCTTCCCTGCTTCTTGAAGGAAATAAATGGACGTTTGATGACTCTGCTGATTGTTTTGCTCACGATCTGAATGCACGGTGAGCGAATGAAAGTCTAGACACAAAACAGGATTTGTCTCCATCTAAAATGCTTCAGCCGTAATGGCTTAACTGGTCTTATCACAGGATCTGAGAGGCTCAGTTTGTGCAGTTTTAGTCCGTTCATTTAGCAGGACAAACAATAATGAGAGAGGTTAACTGGTTTCCATTAAGCCGGAGACGAACGCAGTAAAACCACATCAGAAAGTGGGGATCTACACTCAGACGAATGACCTCTCACCTGGCCACCTGCTCCACATCGCAGCAGGCAAAGTGAGCGGGATTATGAGAAGAAACGGCCGCTCACACATGTAATGCAGAGGAGGAAATGGATTTTAGCAAAATGCATTTTGAATACTAAAAAAAAAGCAGACAAAGGCAGCACTTCATTTGTCTTTGATAGCGGTGTGTTAATTTTTCCATCTGTCTTTCCGAAGACCTTCACGTTCACAATCTAGCACAGCCGACAATTTCTTTACAGTTTGCAGCGTCATGCTACAATTTGCTGTGTCGTGCTTGTATTTCACCCTGATTAAAGCAGATTACATTTGGCAGAATGCACAGTCAGACGGTCCGATTTTCAGTGAGAAAGCAGTTTGGATTCATCTCTTCATGTGTACACTGGCTCATTTTCTGCCCTCTTTCTTTATCTATACCTTTCTTACTACACACACACGCACACACACACACTTATAGACACATCCCGGCCCTCTGCTGTGATAGCACTTTCCCCTGAAAAGAAATAACCAGCAATTTGTTGCCATTCTGTGTCTGAGATGTTTTACTTCAGTAATGCATGTACATTTTCATGCACTGCATCGGAAAATCGGCCTGCAACTAATGTTTATTTGCTTTGTCGGTTGAGCTTTTAACAATAATCGATTACCCGTTTTGTCTATGAAATGAAAAAAATAATGAGAATTTTCCAACACAAATTTGTCTTTGAATGAATGAAATAGATCTTGCAACAGAGAAATTAACTGTCACACTAAATTTAAATGGGAAATTTCTTACTTGGTTTGACCAGCAGCAACGAAAAAAAGCAAACAAACAGATAAAAAAATGCCTGTAAAGGCAAGAGAAAAAAATATTTGGGTAATTGACCGACTTAGTGTCCCAAATGATTGTAAGTCACAAAATAAAGCGTGGGGATGTGGCCTGGATGTGGATTGGAGGCACTTCTCTGTTGCATCCACACATTGTGATTTACGCTGAGGAGAAAGCTGGATTTTTATTGCTCTAGTGCAGCTTCAAAATATGTATTTAAATATATGCACACTGTGTAATACAGTTGGCTGTTTCCTGTCATCTCAGCGGGGGTTTTCAAAGTGAGGTTCAGAAACACCCAGGGGTGTTTGATTGGCTTCCTGATCCACAAAATTCAAGAAGCATTTAATTTCACTATAACGTAATCGTGACACAGTACAAAACAATGCATGAATTTAAGATTAAATTTTAATCTCACCGAATAGAAAATCAATTTGTCCGTGTTCAAGTATGACCTCTAAACAATTTAACACTTAACACAAAGCAAAATATCTTTAATATTAGAGTCTGTAGGGCAAAATCACTTCAGATTGGGGTTTGCAGCGTAATGACTTCAAAAAATAAACATGAAAACCTTTGATCAGTGTCAGGTCGTGCATTCTCCCTTTGTTTTGTGCATGAGGTTCTGTCAGGATGTAAGGTAAAACTCTTTATCTCTACACAAACATTCACTGTACAGAGTGACTGTGTTTCCCTTTATATTGCCTAATTTGCTTTCTCCTCATATTCCCCTTTTATTACATACTTGAGACCCTCGCCGCGCTCCGTCCTCTTCCCGGAGCCGGCGAGTCAGATGGAGCGATATATTGCGGCGCAGTGAAGTGTCCACTGTGTGAGTGTTTACCGTCCTCTGGAGAGGAAGTCCAGGTGGTTCCTTCCTTATCTCACCAAACGCGGTGGTGCAGTCAGGGTCTGGTGGAGATTACCAAACCAGCCAATGAAACAGACAACGCTTCGGCCAGTGTGGCTGCAAGCTCGGCTGCCCTTCGCCAAGCACGTAACCACGGCTGAAAACGGGACACACACCTGACTTTACATGACGTGCAGACTTGCAGCTCCTAAAATAATGCGCTTGACTCCCCTTTTCTGTGTGGATGTGGGCGTGCATGTGTGCAAACGTGCATGCATGTGTGTGTGTATGTCAATTAATAGGCGTTCTTGTGTGAAGTGACAGTCAACTTCACTGTGCAAAATCATCTCTCAAGCAGTGGATTTGCAGATTCATCATTTTAAATAGAATTGCATGAAGATAATGGAGTTTTTATTATTATTACCAGTTAAAAAAACATTTGTCTGTGGATTATTTTGCTAAATAATACTTTGTGAACAGGCTCATTCATGAACCAAGAAAGCACCAGATGAAATAGAAAATCAAGCATGTAAAAATCAAAAATATGAACGAATACCTAAGCAGAGTATGGAGGAACCGTTCCAAAGTTCTCTCATTTCTTTGCCCTTGAGGAAAGACAGTATGCATTACAAGCAAATGAAACCGCTTGCCATTAATTATGCCTAGCAAATGAGATTATCCACAGCTGTCAGACCACAAACACACATCGGACAGCAAGCGTGTGCCTCTCTCTTCCCCCCCTGCCATGCCTGATTTCATTATTCTATTAAATAAGGTTCATTAACAATGACTGGATGGAGAAACGTAGCTTCTAAGGTTTGATAAACGCAAGCGCTGCGGGAGCGATACGAGCGTCCTGTCCTCATTTCTGCTCCGCTCCTCTCCTCTAATCTTCTAATAAACGGTAGTCTTCGGTTCAATTTGAGATTAAATGGTGAACAATTGAGCGTTAATATTTGCATTTGTTGCAGGCGCTGAACTACCTGCTATCAAACTCAGCGATGCCGTGACTCTGTGTGCGGGGAGGAATGTGATGAAAGAAATGGTGACAGTTGGGATCAGAGTTTTTGAAACCTGTAGGGACTCTGTGATTTGTAAGACGTCTTCAGAGACAGAAGCTGTGATGGCCGAGTGGTTAAGGCGTTGGACTTGAAATCCAATGGGGTTTCCCCGCGCAGGTTCAAACCCTGCTCACAGCGATGAACAGCCAAGGATTTGGCTTTTCTACTGGTTGTAACTTACAGCTGCATTCCTGAGACTGAAACACTCTGTCAGAAGTGTTCACTTTCAGGACAAACTGGTTCTTTCTCAAACAAAACATTTCAGAGATGCTAATTCAGACAGAAACACTTACAGGAACTTAAAGATGCCATGAAACAGTACTCTTACTTCCTTGATTTGATGTATTTCCTGTTGAAACAGGATGTTGGGGCCGGATATAATGCAGGGAGGGATCATTCGCAAGTGTAAACAATAGGATATCAGGTAGGGCAAGAAGTCCAATTTTATTTAAAAGGATTGGAGGAGGAGCGACACTGTTCAAAAATTTGTGAAGATTTTATTTGTTTAAATGTTTAATGACGCCCACAAGGCCTTGATGAGGTCATCATTAAAGATAGAAGTCGTGTGACTTAATTTCATGGGGACTTTAACTGGGCATTTTACAGGCTGGGATGCAGATTGTATTAATTATACATAGACATAGGAGATTTGGAGTAGACTAAAATCAGAAAAAGTAGTAGTGAAGAATGAATGATGGAGCCAAAAACTGAATGCCTCTCTGATTTGCAAGATTTCCTTCTAAAACTTCCTGTGTGAGCTGTGATGGCCGAGTGGTTAAGGCGTTGGACTCGAAATCCAATGGGGATTCCCCGCGCAGGTTCAAACCCTGCTCAC
>OMLF01043688.1:0-11250 GCA_900302615.1 Holocentrus rufus
CACACACCCTGCGCCCAGATAGCAAAGACCGCCTGCTGATGGTAAACATGATACAGGCAAAGGCCAGATCCAGCCACATGACGTGTTTTGCAATATAAACAGACAAGCATTTCATCATTATACTGTTATGGTGTATATTTTTAGGGCTGGTGTGTGTGTGTGTGTGTGTGTATGTGTGTGTGTGTGCGTGCGCACCATGGGAGTCCATCTCATTGCCATAATGGTCTGAGGCTGTCAAGATTTTTTGGCTAAAAGACAAGGACCTGTTTTTAACTGTATTTGTAATCTCTCTCTGCAGGCCGGCCGGTCTCTGTTTTGTCCGGCTGACCTCAGCTACACCTTTAACAGAGTGTGTGCATGTGTGTGTGTGTGTGTGTGTGTGTGTGTGTGTGTGTGTGTGTGTGTGCGTGCATTTGTCCCTCACTGTTAGGCACATGTGGATGTATTTGTGTGTGTGAAATTTATTTGTATCATCTGTAATGACAGCTGCTGTGTCCAAGTGCTTCCTAACAGCCACATTATTGAACAATAAATGATAATAAGGGTTGACGGCACAAATGTTTGCCCTACGTTGACATTTATTATAGGTTGAATTTTAGCAATATTGCAAAGCAGTTTTAGTAATGTCCTCGATGGGACTTGAACAAGAGAGAAGGAGTGGATGTGATTTATGGTTGGAGTCTCGAAATTTGTACAATTTAGCTTAATGTTCTTCAACAGATACCTGTGTCCAGCTGTTTGAAAGAGCAACACTTTAATGCTGTCAGCACTTAGGATCAGGAAGCTGAGAGACATCAGTCACTTGACTTTGGAAAACCATGTTTTATGAGGAACTGTGAGCGGTCATTTAGTTTAATGGGTATATAAGTCAGGACAAGTAGTAATAAGACTGAGGTTAAATCAGAATCAATAGCAAGCAGGAGATCATTTACCACTGTTATGGTATGAAAGTAGAAAGTGACAAATTAAATAATGTAAAGAGCTGAGTGTCCGAAATTGTGCAAAAACTTCTTTCAAAAGTGTTTAGAGAGAGGCTCAAGCATGCAGGTTGGAAATTTAGAAGCAAACTTGAAAACAGTTTATTGAAAAACCAATTTGAACATTGAAAGTACGCAAACAACCTAAGAAACACCAAGTAAGTTATCCAAGCAGGAGGCAGCACCCTGATTAGAAAGTAGACTTGTGATCTCATCTCTAATTAGGGCCATCTTACGAGTGAAAAAATTCATTTAGTCGTGTGTGTGTGTGTGTGTGTGTGTGTGTGTGTGTGTGTGTGTGTGTACAGACATTCTCCTCTTTTCCTTGTTTATCTTTGCTTGCTCAGCTCCCTGCAGACTCCTGTTTGCCACAACAGGAGAGAAGAGCCTCTGTGCCCAAAATGCACTGTAAGTCATTACCCGTCCACACAGGCCTGGTGAACACACTGAATACTCTTAATACCTGATACATGGACATGCAGGGAGAGAAACAAAGAAAGACAAAGAGCAAGAGAAGGAAAGGGACACATGAAAGCAAGAGTAACTGAAATGCATGAAAAACAAATGCTAAAAAAAACCTTTGTGTATCAACTGCATAGTGGCACAAAGTAGGACAATGTGTAACTATTAGAAAAACAAAAGCACAATGAACTTTGGTCAAGAAGGCAAAGGGTACAAGGCAGTATCTTAAACCAACTCGACCTTGAACATCTGTCCAATGCATACAATGCATTAGAATTTTGACTCATTCCTAATCTGAGAAATATAAATCCCCAAATTTCCCTCAAATCAATAAAACTGTTTTATCACTACATAAAATTATTTGGCACATTGATTTTGTGTGAAACTGCAGCAAAGCTGAAAACAATGAATTAAAAATGCATATCCCAGGGTGCTTATCATGAGGGAAAACATCCCCCATCCCTGATCATCCAAATCAGTTTTACACAGTTTAATTAGGAATATATTTGTTCTTACATCTCTGTGAAGACGATCATATCACCAGGAATCAGAGCAAAAGAATAACGAGCCTGGCACTGGTAGGGTTCAGTGTTTTGCTCAGAGACACTTCAACAGAGACGGACACACAGGACTGTCCCTCCAACCACCAGAACGCCCACAAGACATCAGGAGTAACTGAGGCACAAAATGTGTTCCCGAATGAACACTGCATGAAGCAAACAGCACATGAATCATCGTATTATGTGTTGCATTGCATGATTAGGATCAGTGCTCCTGTCCACAACTGCAGTACAGGGTGTAACAGCCCAACACTGGTTTAGTTTACATTTGAATCATTACCAGATTAAAATATTAAATAATTTCCACAAACAAACAAGACTGATGAGCATTGTTCAGGACTATCAGTCTCTGTCGGTCTCTGTACTGCATTTTACGTTTTGTGCCACCAGTGGGGGAAATCTGCCCGACTGCTTTACAGCAAAGGGAGTTTGCTTGATGGCACAAACCAGAAAGAGTGCGCTGTTTTTTCAGCATCCTGAACCAATAGGTAACATGTAGTCCTAATTTTGAGAAGCACTACCACTAACTATACCACTGGCATGAAATAAAGACCAACACTTACCTCAACAATGTTTCATTTGTTTACAGTAATTATGCAAAGTTTTATGACAAATCTCTGCCTCTAATTGCCAGCAGTTAGCATGGAATTAGCACTGAAACCAATTGTCACTAACAAACACCACCTGTATGGTAACAGGAGTTGACTGGGCTTGACGTGATGTGGCAGCTTGGAGGACACGAGGCAATAGGGAGTGGACTAACAAATTGCAGCTCTTATAAACATGCACATGAGTATAGTTGGATACAATTATGTTGATTCACATCATTTGTTCACATTCAAAAACATGATTTTGTCTCTTCATATCCATCTTCAATGCCTCCTCTCCCAGACTGAGTTAAATGATTTGAACGAAGATGAATGATTGCAGAATCCTAAATGGGACTGAGGGGACCAAAAGGCCCATCTTGCTATGAAAGTCAGGGGGAGTTTCCTCCATTTATGCAACAATTAACAGGTGTAAATAGTCTCTGTTTTGCAGGAGAAGTGGTTCTGCTCTCATCACTTCTCTGGGGAACCTTTTTGCCCTTCTGCACACCCTTCCTTATGTCTGAAACATTGCATAATGAGAATCAGATAACAGCCTTGTGGAAAACAAACTGTTGGAACAGATGCCTACCTCGGTCTCATAAACACAGCCCGGTGTACGCAGCAAACCTTTAGTGAGGCAGAACAGGATCAGCTGCCAGACCCCGCTGCCCTCCTCTAATCTTCAATTGCTTGAAATATTCAACATGATGTCAGACCTCCTCAGAGGCTTCTAAGATAACAACATGTAAACAAATGCTGTTGTTGTTGTTGTTTTGTTGCCGTTGTTGTTGTTATTCTGTCAGCCTAACAACTGGAAGTTCAGATGGGTGGTGTCATCGACGCAAGGCCGAAGTGTAAGACGGGGCGACTGGGTGCCGCACATGACACCCATGACACTCCTCTCCCACGCATACACACACACTGAGACATAAGCATAAACATGCCATAAACATAAACACATTCACGCTCACTGCGCCCAACAGGCGCCTGAACGCGAGCAGATTGCATGTGCAGAGTGTCAAACGGTCAGACTGTTGGGCCCAGCATGGCACTGATGTAGAATTCACAGGGTATCAAAAAGTTCAGAACCAAAACAGAAACGCTTTTCTTTCTCTTTTTGGATTTTTGGAAGGGATATTACAATATAATCCGTGATGTTTAATAATGCAACTATGTAATGTAGTTATATTACTTTGAAATAAACATCACAGACAGGTCAGGGAAGCTATAGGGAGGAGGGAGGAAAGGGCAGCAAAGTAATGAAATCCATAAAAAAGTCATGGTTTGAACCTCAATCTTATTACCGTCCAATATGGTGGCGACCTCTGCCTGTTAAACTGCTGGCCCAGCATTATTAGTTAAGAGAAAAAATATAGCTGTGGGACTGCCAGTGTGTGTAAGTGTGTGTGTGTGTGCATACAGAGGGTAGGCGTGTGTTTTTATGGCCATAAGGCTGGTGGGTGGACTTCACCAGCCTCCAGCTCATGCCTCCTCAGCAGACATGCACTCACACACACAGACAGCCAAACACTAACACAGATACTGGACAACACCCCAAGTCCCTGGTCACTTTCTGTCATCCTTGCCCTGATCAATCTGCCACTCCCACAATCCCCTGGGGGCTGAGGTTGAGAGACAACCCTGCAGGATCCTATCACTTCACCAGATGATCATCTTTGCCCTCCTCGCCCTGCCTGTTGTCCTGCCACCTGTCCAGTCATTTGGTCCAAACAATCCATCACATTCACACACCTACACAGGGCTGTAGTGGTAAATAAAAGAGTGTTTAAACCATAGTTCATCTTAGCTAATGAAAGGATTTTTCATTTTGGTGCATGGATGCAGGTACGTAAATGCAGGTACCCTCCTCTTCAAATCTGAAATAGCCTTTAGCTCCTCCACCAGAGCATTTACCGGTCATTTCATGGATGCCACTTCCTGTTTTGCAAACTCTTGGATCAGCCTGCTTTGTCTTCTGACCATGGATAAGTTGTGTTATCGTGTTGTTTTCCTGAATCAACCATCTACACACCACCCGCTTGTGACAGGCGGGGATAAAAACAAGCACTCCCTCCCCTGTGTTGATGCAAACACAAGCGCTGACTGGCACTGATTCCATGACAGACAGAGGAGACAGATAAACACAAGATGGACCTGAGACAGGATCTGAAACGTGCTGCATCATTTGATCATTTGTTGATTAAAAGATCATGAAGTAAATAACAGCACTCATGTTATCTTTTCCAATCCATATTATTGGATCTTTCCGCTAGCAGTTTTAATAGAATAAGAACAGTTTGTATTAGCTTAATGTAGGTTTATCGTGGAATAATAATATGTAATGGACGCACTGTCCAAGAAACCACTGTCAGGCGCTGTTTAAGGCCTTTAGCTTGACCTATAGGAATTACCTCTCCAGTTTAAAGTCCTCATAACATAATTTTACTTGAGTCACTTTGGTTATTCTGGTATGGACAAAACCTTAAGAGTACAGAATGTGTTTGTTTATTTTGTTTATGTAAGGACAAAATAGATAGATAGATTGATGCATATGTCATAATTCTTCATAGGACCAATTAGTCTACATAAAAACTAAGTCAAGGGGAAGAACCAGAATAAAAAAAAAAATACTTTTTGTATATTTCTCTTCCACACCAGTGGGTCCTGTGATATCAGTATTTCTTCCTCTTCCTCTTCTACTTTTTTTAGGTAACCGGGTCAGTCGTCTTAACACAGTATTGATGATGTAATCAGTGGTCATTGTGATGTATGTGCGATGGCTGCAGCCTGCACTGTCAGGAAAGGCTCACTTGTCTTTGGGAGACCAAAGCGGTCAGGAGTCCAGTCAGAGGGTTCCTGATACAGCACGAGTCAGTTAGAGAGAAGTCTACTTAGACTATACCTAAAAATACCTGTCATTAGCTTCCAATACAAATCAACTTGTTTCAGTTGTTTTAGTGTCATTTTCTTACATAATACCAGCCCATGATCTGCCTTATTTTGCCTTGTTTCAAAATGCTGACGTCGTTTCTGGTAAAACTCCTGAATTAAATAAATAAACAAAAAAATAAACAAATAAACTGAGATGATCTCACATACCAACTTTTCCACTAAAACAAAGATTAAGATCTTCATAACGATTCTACTTGAGTCATTTTGTTAACTCTGCTATGAATAATTGTAATTGTAATTTACACACAATATTTTTACACTATTCTATTTTTATTATACTTATTCCTATTTAATATAGTAGTTTGCTGTATATACAGATTTTGCAATCACATGTGCTCTCACTTCTCTTCTCTTCTCTTCTCTTCTCTTCTCTTCTCTTCTCTTCTCCTCTCTTCTCTTCTCTTCTCTGCTGTTCTGTTTTAATCTCTCATTTAACATTCTGCTCTGTTCTAACCTTTAATGTCTTGTTTTGCTCTCTGCTCTTTGCGCTTCCTCTCCATTCAGGTTTTGGTCTGGTGTGTTGTGTTCTGTTCTATTTCTCTCAGTTCCCTTCCCTTATCAAATGTTCTCTTCTGTTCCACTCCGTTTCAGCAATTCATTAAAGCATTAGCCAGTGAATTCTGCCATGACACTTTCATTAGTGTAATAAGCTGTGATGCACTTCAGTGGGCGGGGAAAAGGGACCGCCTGCATGCTAATGTGACACATTGTCAGATGAGAGGCTGACAGCGGCGCAGGCTGGACCAGGACTCTCTGGCCGTCCATCAGCCCCATCTTCCCTCACCTTGCTCTGGGCTCCCTGACAGACCAAAGCCGAACAAAGTTATCCAACGGTCTGGATGACTGTTTACTTGGCTCCATGTGGAGGCTGGAACTAGAACATGATGCTGACATGAGAGATATGCAAATTCCCTGTAGCAGATATGGCAGCAATTAAATAAATCAACTGATATTCATACATGCAAATGAGCACAACAAGGACAAATACATACATTACACCCTGCCAAGTGATGATCTTGCCAAATAGCTACGAGAGGGTTCACAATAGCAGCCTTCTACAATATTTAATGAGGATTATAACATAGATCCAACCATAATCTGAAACGTAAACATTATGAAAACAGAATATAAACAAAGACGATTGGAGCTTTTGATCTTTTAAGGAGGAACCCCACGCCAAAACCAAATACATCACAGCGATTAGATTTAATAACACTTCCATCTAATATTGGAGCCATTAGTGGCAGTGTGTTCAGGAGCTCAGGGGACACGCTGCATCAGGTCACACTGTTAATGACAGCATTGATGGGAACTGGTCTTCAGCTGATGATTTTAATACTGTAAACTCAGCGGCGGGAAATGCTATCAACATACATGCAAACACACACACACACCCACACACACACACACACACACACACGCACATGCTCAAAAAGCAAGCATCGACTGTAGCTGCATGAACACTTGCTAGAAACCAAGCCAGCACTCACACTCACACACACACACATACACTCACACACACACATACACACACACCGACATACAGCGTGTGCCTGAATCTCTCTCTCTTGGGGCAGATACGAGATGATGCACACCGCATAATCCCCAGGAATGTAGTAATCTGAGTGAATGTGCATTTGGATTATCAGTCTGGAACATTCTAATCTGCAACACTTCTCAGACTGAGAGGGCATGAAACAGCTTGAGCACTCGCGGAGATGCAGTGGACGGGTACCTGCAGCAGTGTTTGCTGGATTATTAGTAGATGTTTGAATGAACTCGGAGCGCCAAGTCTCTGATCTCATCTCTAATCCAGTCACAATCAAAGGTCTGGTTGTACAGCTTTAGATCTCAAACATTTCTCTTTAAATCTGTATTTATCCAGGGAATGTTTACAGCCTGCAGGACATTCATTCAGAGCTGCTCATGACAAACACAGTCCTCTACAGTCCAGGTCCAATTGACAGAAAAGAGAAAATTGAATACTCCTACATTGTTGTCTGTTTCAGTAATTGGTTTTGTTGATGCAAAATGATGAGTCTAGAAAGAGGCCCTTGTTGCCTTTGATGTTTTAGATTACTGAAATATTTTTGACTATAAGACTCCACTGTAGCTGTAAAATTACATCATCTACATTTGGCCAGCTCTCAATGGCCATGAAAAAGACTCAAACAACCAAATTGGCTCATGGTATATTGCCAGTACTAACTGTTGCATGAATTTGAATTCAAATGAGCGTAAAGGAAGCATGACCAGAAATTTGTTTACACCAGAATACACTGGACTCTTTGTTGCATGACAGGAGTATCTTACTACTTTTTTACTGCTGTGTGTCCATTTGTAGTCCATGCTTATGGTTCACAATCCTCTGCATGTTTAGTTGGTTTGCAATTAATTTGCCATAATTTGAGTGAACTCTGGTATCCTTATGTTTGTTATTTGAATTGTTTGTTTGATTTACCATTTGTCCATCACATAAGATCAGACACCCAGAAGTGACGTTTAAGAAACTCAGGGAATTGGAGACTTGGAGAACATGACTTGGAGAACATATCTCACCATGGCATTTTCAAAATTACACTGACTACAACCCACAATGGCCACTACATCATTTAGGGGGACTTCATGTTCTCTGCTGCCTTGTTTTCTATAGTATTAGCATAATACACTAATAAAGATACAGTGGTGAAGCTTCTGCCAACCTTTCTGTACTGCAATGCTCAAGTTCATACATATTCACCAAACCTGGCGCATTGTTTTATTAAGACTGCTGCTCGGCCACTCTGTGTCGCAGCTGTGTGAGAGGACGCATGTTGTATCTGTGACGTCAATCCTGTAGGGATCAGACTCCTAGACAGGGACAGGTAGCCTCTCTCTTCCATGGGAAATCCCATCAAACCACTGGTGCAAGTGACCTCAGCCCTAATTGCTCATAGAACATTCACATACAGCACAGACACATACGCTTTACTGGATGCATAAAAATGCCAGTGCAAACGCGCACATTAACACAAATGCATGTGGGAATATCCATGTACATGTGCAGCCACAAACGCATTCCTAACAGGGACGTTAATGGTCTCATCTTTGTGTGTCTGTTCATTTGCTAATGTCCCACATGAATTTGCCTGACTAGAAATTAGCTCAGCTGCCTATTTGTCATTTCTTCCTTCCCTTCAATGAGGCAGAAAGAGGGAGTGCCTCCCTTGTGTCTGAATAGAGCATCTCAGTTAAAGGAATTTTGCCTTGCGGAGTTAAAAACATTTCAGCAGTTATTTTACAACAGTTAGAATGAACTTTTTTGTTGTAATAATTTTCCCTCAACCTGTCTTGTCGACTTCTAATTCAGTTTCCTGATTTCCTACATTTCCCAGAATGCCGTGCAACAACTCCCAGAGAATGGGCATTAACATGTTACTTTCAGTCAAAGATTACTGGCCGACAGTTTTGTGAACATCAGAGCATGTCTGTGATCATGACCGCACCCCTTACTCTAAACTAAACTCTAGACACCAAAGTCTGATGATCACCACTGAAGTTTTAGGTGGCTGAAACATTTCTGTAATTAAACTCCTTAAACTGAGTGTTGTAAGTGTGAAAATATCTTCTTTTTTGTATTTTGGGTGAACTGATCCTTTAAAATATATCATTTTATTTCCTTTCAGTGTTAAATCCTGTACTCACCTTTTCCACAGTGTTTCTGCTTTCTTTGAGAACATTCCTAAAGCTTCCCAGATACTTCATTTGAAGAGCTTTTCATTCCCAAAATCTCAAAACATAACTCTTACAATACAGACTGACTTTTGTCAAGTAAGTAAAACTCATTATGACATTGAAGTTATGAGCTACCTTTAGACCTTTTCTTGCAAAAAGTATAGTTTCTTCAGAAATCACTTCTCGACATGGATATAACATTTTGGAGTTTATACAAAACTCACATCACTGCTGTGCAGCGGCCACTAACTCGTCTCTGCTTGCCACTTTTCATCCATTCAGCCATTTCCATGCCCTTCCTGCCCAATGCCGTGCCATGTCAAGCCTCCTCTGCCCAGACGAACCTGGGGTTCAAGCTGTGGCTGTCACTTCCTGTTATCTCTGCTTACACCTAATCAGTGGTTGCACTTTGGCCTCACATCCAGTTGATATCCAGTGTTAAAGATTTGACTTGAGGTTTCGTATCAGTTTGGCATCTCATTTGCAGCTGGTGGGCTAAGAAAGGAAACCATGCTCACAGCATAAGCACAACTTGAAGAGCTCCACCACCGCACTAAACAAGGCGGGAGAAACTTAAGACAATTTGGGGCAGAGAATCCATCAAAAACTCCTCATCCGATTAATTTTCGCCCCCTTTGGTTGTTGAACCACTCTGCCACCTCTCCTCTCCCCACCTCTCCAAAGTGTGCAAGTATGGAAGAGTTGTCTGACAACACTCAAAGTTGTGTTAAATTGAAGCGGACAAGTTTGCTTGAATACCCAGGGGAGGCATAAAAGATGAGAAGCGCTTCTCCCAAAAAGTCTCTTCTTATCTCTCCTCTAGCTATGTGGGTTAGTTCAGACTGCAGGAACTGGAGACTGCACACAGACACAAAGGCATGGAAGAGCCATATCAAAGATCATATAATGAGAAATGATTTTTTTAATTGAATGAACATATGTTTTTCTATTTCAGACATACTGGTCAAATACAGAGAAGAAGATTCTGACACCATACATTCATTTGAGGGGAAAATGTTTCTTTACAGAACTGCAGGAATAAAGACTTACATTCTCCAAATCACTACATTTTATAAGGTCTTGAGATAGCTAATCCCTTTAAAAACATATATGTATTTCAGAAGTTTTACTTATATGCCAGCAGTCATGTTAAAGCACGAAGCAGCACATTTTTCAAATGGTCCACATCTCTTTCTAAGTGAAACATTTCACATCTTTACAATCCCTGAGGGGTGATGTGTTTTGCAACCAGCAGTCAAGGTTAAAACCTCACCCAGGAAAATACATCGGACACTGTACATACCAGACTCAATACACAGAGGCACAGCACAGTCCTGGACTGGAGGTCTGACAACTTCATGTGTGAAAGCATTCACGGACCCACCAAACTTTTTTATAATCGATAGTAATTAATTACCTCTGGCATTCATCTTTGAATGCCAATATCAACATTTTTAATCATCAATAACAACAGGTTTGTAACAAGCTTGGATTGATTGCTGAGGGCACATGAGCAGAGTCATCAAAAAGGCCCAGTTTGCTTTTCATTCATGAAGTGCTCCATGCCAGCACACATTAAGTCCACAGACCCCCTTTTGATAAGATATTGGGACCTACAGTATGTGGAAAGATTATGACTGCTGTTTTGTTTAATTCTCTGCATCATATTTATAGCCAGTAATGGTGGTGAGAGTGAAGCCTATGATTAGAAATGTTATTTTTATGCATTCTGTTACTGGGATAATTTCTAGTGAATAAAATTATCATGAAATCAAACTGTTCTTGAATTTGCCAGGGACCGCCAGGAACTCCCTCAATGAGCCCACTGGTCTCAAAGCTGCTGGGATGAAGGATTTTTTTTGACATGTTGCTGTGACTCTCAGCTCTATAGCATCTGTTTACATAGGTTTGAATTTGATAAATGACCATCTTCGCTGCAGTCCACTAACATTTCTTTCTTCATGCGAGCCACAGCCTCACCGCTCCTTCTCCTTG
>OMLF01043690.1:0-11533 GCA_900302615.1 Holocentrus rufus
TTTCCTTGACAGGTTTTGACTATGAAGGATTTATGGAGGATTTTTGACTAGCTTGTGGAATTTATGGTCAACACATAACCAGTTCTAACCATCCCCAGAATTTATTAATTTATATATATACAGTTGAAAGCGTCTCCATCAACAACACTCAGTACAATTTCTATGACATTACTTTCCCTCAGTCTCATGTCTCTAAGTAGCATTTCTATGAGCTTCACTGTTGACATGCAGTGACATCATTTGACATGGGTGATGTGAGTCCAACAGTACTGGTAAATATATATTTTGTGTATTTCTTTTAATTTCGTAGATTACCATATGTTTGGGCTTTACTGCATTAGTTGGAGATTATCAGAAAAGTCTGCATAATATCAGGGAAGTTGTAAACACAAATGAGTACCGTAATTTGATTTTCAAATCATTTTCTGTGATTGTATGAAACAACAAAATCCTGGCATTCTTATTGCCTTATGTGGGAAACCCCATCCATGCGGAACTTTTGTAGGCTGTCCTTTTTTTCCCCAAGTAAAATTTGTCCCAGGTCTTCGTCACATTTCAGTCACAAAAACTGAAATATGATTTGTCTCAAAACTTGTATACAAAGACATCAATGCATGTTTAAAATACAATAAAATAAGTGTTTTGTCCAAACATTTTTGATCCTTGGTGTCTTACATCACAGCTTTGGTTTTACTTCCTGGAAAACTCTTTACAATGCATGTTTGTTATGTGATAGCTCTGTAGGCCATGACCACAAAACAGTGCTACAGTGAGACAATGAGAACTGTGATTTAATAGTACATACAGAAAATGTTTGAGTAAATGTCTTTATAAGTTAGGATTTTCCATTTTTTTCTCAGTCCTGGCAGTAGACTACTGATTTTTCTGTCGCTCAACCTCTTTATTATCGCAGTCCTTTAGTTGACGCAAGGGAAGCAGCTGCAAAACATCTTCTTGAAGGGGTTGTTACTGTCATGGCGTTTGGCCCTGCCAAGTTTGACCAGGGCATCCTGTATGGCCATGTCAGTTTTCTGAACGTTGGTTTGGATGGAGGTCAGCATGGGGCCCTGCTCCTCCACCAGCAGGGCAATGTCCAGGAAAATTTCATGGATGTTTTTGACACGGGACTCCAAGTCCACCAGCTCCTGGTGACGTTTCTCAATCTGGTTCAAGGCCGACCGAGCCGTCTTGCCTTCAGTCACGTTCTCACTAAAGATGTTCCACCGGCCCGTCTCGATCATCTCCTCCACTTCGTCGCCCGTCACCTCACGGCCTACGATCTCCATCTGCCTCTGGATCTGGGCCTTGCAGTTCTCCCGATGGCTCATCTCGGCCTCGTTATAGTCAAACATGGCGTCACGGAAACCGTTGCTGAGGCAGGCATATTGGGTTCTGGCAATACGTGTGATGGCAGAATTAGCGCCATGCTCTTCTTCTAGATTGCGGGCCTCACTTTCCATGTCCCGCAGGTGTGACAGCACACCCTCGGCCCGAGCCTTTATGTCTGCACCGATGGCGTTCGAGTCCCTTTTGATTGTGCTCATGCGAGTGGTGCCGTGGAGCATGCGGGAGTTCTGCTCGCGGAGCCTTTTGACCTCCAGGCGGATGAGCTGGACATCGCGGTGGACGTCTTGAGCCTGAGCGAAGACCTTCTCCAGGGCAGGGCTGTTGTCATACACCACCGCCTCGTGGGGCAGCTCCTCCTCCAGGTCCACATTGCTGAAGGAGTCAGAGGTGGTGGACTCGGCATAGTCCATCGGCTCCACATGTTCGCTGGACAGTTCCTGCAGGTGGCTCAATCTGTCCCTCATGGCTGGGCTGCAGGACAGAGACAGAGACGGGGTGTTGGTTATGTATGTCCAAGATGATGGATTCTCTCTTTTTCTTTCTCCCTCACACACCTTAAGGAATCTAGAATGTCTGACAAGTCTGTCTTTTTCTAACACACAAAACGTATGTTTGTACAGATGACCCAGTATTCAAGGCAGATAAAACAGGGCAAGATAAACAAAACTCAAAGGCATACCAAAAATTCTTTACACAGAATAATCAAATATCAAGAAATGAGGGTTACATTCAGGGGCCAAATAAAAAACGATTCTCAGCTAATATGATGTGCAGGGTTAATAGCCCAACTGCCTTGTTTGATTCAGGCTGTCACACCTGTTTGAAAAGTCTTTCCTTCTTCCTTCAGACTTATTCCACCCAGTGCCATTCACTCGTCTGACAGGTTCTCCCCATGAATAGTTCACAGTGTTGCTCCTCACCAAACAAGTTTTTTTTTCCTATGATTAGATTTAAGTTTTTATCCAGGACCTGACTGGGAACTTTGACTCTTTTGATTTAAATTGATCATCAAATACAAGTATTGTTTCAAGTGTGAGGTAAACTCACATAGATTTACTTAAACTTCAGAGGGCCAAAAAGGCAAAGGTTCTCCACGTCTACATGTGAAAAACTCCTGTCTGATGACATTTTTGTTGTCTGCTTGTACTGTAAGTACAAATAGAGTCAAACCACAGATTGATGGGGTAAACTGTGACAGACTACAACCTAGGATGTAACAGAGGATAAATCCACCTAAACTTAGTTCACCCACTTTTTCATTTGCTGAATGAAGTTTACTCACTTTTCCAGGCTGACACAAATCTTCAAATCAAAGATATGAATTAATAGTATACATACTAAGGTATATGAACTTAGCCCACCAACCCAAATGGAAATTATGAAGATACAACCTTTTAAGGAAATCATACATTTATAATTTTCTGAAAATAAAGGCTAAGATTTTTTTGTAAAGCCTATATTGGTGCGTCTTTGCTTCACAGTGATCTCTGGTTTGATCTCATACACCCGCGTTTAAAATCATAGTAGATGTTTGACAGCATTCAGTATTTCATTCAGTATTTTCCCATTTCACACAGCAAGGATATTGAGAAGCTCCTTACCTGTTTTGCTCTGATCTCTACCACTATCAAACTTTTTCCTCCCTGCTCAGGTCGCTGTGGTGCCACAGCACCATCCTATAGGACTTAAAGACGTCGACGGGTTGCGGCTGACGGGCTGTGTGAAGAAACAAAGGGCCCCTATAAGCGGCTATCTTTGGAGTTCAAATTAGCATTTGACTTGGGTTTTGTTACAGCGATGGGCTGCGCCACGGCATGCGACTGCAGAGATGTGACTCAGGAATGAAGCCGGGTCAGTTTGGCCTTGCTCTGACGCTCATCTCATGGACGTCATTGTATTGTACCGTGAGGCGTGAGCGTTTCCCATTTGACAGCCAAGTGAGTGCCAGTTTTATCTTTTGAGTATATCATACAAAATCCATAGAGGTTTATTTGAAGGCAATTTAAAAGAAAAACGCCCCATGTGTATTCCCAGGACCAGTTGATTATTTTCTTCTCTTGGTTGTTGGGTCAAATGCCCAAACAAAAAAAATGTTTATCACCACTCATTGCTGCACTTGTACCCAAGAGAATTAGTCGCTCTAATTAAGCGGGTATGGGAATTTTGGTGGTAACGTTAATTATCCGATGCGGGAACTTTTCCATACCTTTAATGTTCATGGAGCTGACAGGCATGGAGTTGATGTTAGGAGACATGAGAGCTATTTTTGCTCAGTCATGATCCAGTCTTGTTCAAAGACATAGGAAGCAGCCCAGCAGGTTAACTATCACCACCTCGTTGGGCGGAGTTGGTGGGAAAAGTTGAGACGACAAGAACTGACAAACGGATTCTTCATTTACACCAAGATTTCCCCAGTCACGCCCAAATGAGTGAGTAAGGCCAATCACATCCACTGTTAATGACATACTGCAATTAGCATACCGCAAAATTAGGCTATAGGAGGCCCATATTACTTTGGCAGCCAGGTGATTTTACTGTCATGAAGAATACTCAATAGAACTGAACTGATTGAACTGAACTGTTTCAGGGCTGTATAATCACTGAAAACAATAAGTATTAGCTGAAAACTAAGATATTTCTTTAAAAGTTTCCGGTTTTATTTTTCAGAATAAAAGTTATGTCTACAAATCCACAGCACTCAATTAGAAACTTAATTTTGTGCAATAATGCAATTATTATTTTCTTCTTTACAGCAAATATATTCTACATTCGTAAAATGTAATACTTATCTTTAAAGTTCCACTTTACATTTAAAGGCATCAGCTTTTGTTAGGTGGAGTTAGAGGAGATGCACAATATAGGCCAAGGGTGGGCAGTCATGTCCCAAGGAGGGCCGAGAACCTGCAGGTTTTCATTTACAGCCAAACACTACAGCAGCTGACATCACTATAGATTTTCTATATAGGGAGCTGATAGGAGACTCATGGGTTTCAGTTTTGGCAAAAGCTTAATGACCAGCTGGGCCACGTGCACCATTTTAAGCCAATCATATCACTCCTTGATGTCATAAAGCTGTCTCTCCAATACAGTCACTCATTGCTGTCTCAGTTGCAAAAGAATGTTTGTTTTTTTCCTCACAGACTCATGGCTCTCTCACAAACTATCATGTGATAAGAAACATGTTGGCCATGAGTGGCAACAAGGTCAGTTTGTCTTTAAAAAAAAAAAGATTCATTCACCATACCAAGGCATCTCCTGCATTGACTTACATTCGAACAATAAAGCCTTTAGTGTCCGTGTTTGTGCCCCATGTCGTTACATGTTTTCAACCAATGACATTCAACACTCAGGGGTCCCACACTGGTCCCCAATAGATTCATCTAGATTCATCATCTAAATTGCCTGCTCCCTTTAGAAATTGAGAGGCTAATGGATGTTGACCCAGAGGAGGGCACCTTAGGAATAGCTATCCTGCTTGGATGGTGTCCGTGCTTTATTTAAGATCTCATCAGGGTTCGTACATTCTCCCAAGATGAAAACTGAAGCCCTTTTCAAGCACTTTCAAGGCAACTAAAACCAAAATTTCCAGACTCTCGTCCTTTTTCATCTAATCTATATTGTTACTTCAAATGCAGTTGCGAAAATAAAGTTTACAGAATTCCTTTATAGCCACAACAATAAATATTATTGTCACTTTATTTTGACCAACTGTTCATATCAACTTTGATTGTAGTTTTGATCAGGATTATTTAATCCTTGCTAATTTCTAGAGTATGAGATATTTATGAGCGATTGTGTAGATGAAATACCAAATTATGTTGAAAATCAGCCATTTTTCAAGACGTATATTTGAATTTAATCATATTTCTAACCTTGAAAATGTAACAGTTAAAATAAAGCATTTCCCAAACTTTCAAGACTTTGTATGAACCCTTTCTCATACGTCCAGCTGTTGAAAGATTGGCTTGTCACTGGATTGGCCGGTGAGCAACTGGATTGGACCTTGGACAAGGTGAAACATGTAATCACTCTAGTTGACCCTGAGGACTTGTGGGAACAATAGTTGTGTGAGGTCAGGACAAAGTCAAAAACTGTAGGCTACTGTTATCAACTACTACTAGCAAAACAAGAGTTCATGATGCACCCAACTGTTGTTCACAACTGAGTTTAATTTTATGATAGATCTCTGAAACAGTACTAGAAATCAAAGTTTTTCCCTAGATAAAAACACATGTTTTGAATGGTTAAACTAGTCTCACTCTAAGTTGGTTATTGGGTCCAGATTTGGTGGCGTGCGCTTCCCCCAGCTGAGCTGCATCATACAGAGGGACATCTGATTCCCATGTGATCACATCTACATAGGACAGTATCCAGTGACTCAAATTAGGCCTACAGCTCTCGCTCTCGCGCTCTCTCTCTCTCTCTCTCACACACACACACACACACACACACATAAAGTGGGCAAAGTGGGGTCTTTGAGGTGGTCCCCAGTAAAAGAAAGAGAAACAACTGAATTTAAAGTTTATTTCTTTTCTTATAAATTAACACAAGATGCATAAGGATTTCTGTATTGTGTCTACGTGTTGATGTGCTGTGAAATGTCAGTGTTGCGTATCACTGATCTTTCATATTCTTTGTGCAGGCTTTGAAAGCATCTAATTTTGGAGGATGATTATCTATCCAGCTTTGTAAAAGATTTTACTATCTACAGCATATATTATGTGGTTTATTTCTGTAACATGTCATCACTAACAATCAAAATATCAGCAGATATGGTTAATGAGGACAAACTCTTAACAAATGGAAGTATACGGATCTATACCTCAGACGTCCTACTTTGAACCCGGCTATGGTTGCGCGCGTACTCGCGGGCGATTTCCTTCTCGTTCTGTTGCTGCTTTTGGTGGTGCCTCGTAAATTTGTGTTTCGAAAATGAAGATCGAAGGGAGGTTTCTTGTATTCTTGGTGGGAAATAACTAAGTGGTTCCTGTAGCAAAAGCAATCTACTTTTTTGGTGTATGATATTGTATTTTAGAAATAAAGCCTCACAGAGCAAATTAAACGTGAGAAACAGTAAATCAAACGTGGTTAATGTTGTAATTTCATTTATTACCCATGTTCTCCGCCCCGTTGACGTCACAAGTTGGAAATGCGTGTATATGCCGAGATAGTCTATGCTATCAGAAATTATCGATTTCTAGTATTACCACTAGGCCGTTCGTGTGTCCCCTCGAAATTACCATATTTCCGACAACACGTGAATGCAACATATCTCCATCAGGACCCTGACGCTTCCACAGACTTTCTGCGCACTCCTCCTCTTGGGTTTCGCAAGCTAACTTCGGAAAAACAAAAACACACAGGCCGCAGTTAAACCCTATAATGGTCATGAAGCTGTCTGTACTTCGCAGTGCCTGTCGCGGTCTTCGGGTACATAAAGCCCATCCAGGAAGCAAGGTCCTCGGCTTCTCGGGGAGATGCCCGCCGCTTGGTCCTTCCAGCAACCCCGTGATCCACCGGACAGCAGTAAGCGCCTCTACGAGCAACGCTGCCAACCCGAAAACTGTCAGCAACTTTGGGAAAGAGTCCCAGAAAGATAATGGGTTGGGGTTCGACAATTCTGTGAGGTAAGAGGATGAGAGTGTTTGGGTTTTTAACTGTCCGAAAATACACATTTCTCGGATACAGTAGCATCTTTTCCTGCTTATGGGGGACATCGAATGTTAATAAGATTGTCCCTGATTGGCCGAGTCACGTTCGAAACCGTTGTAAAATCCCAGATGAAAATGGATACCTGTGACCGTGTTAACATTCGGGGTAAATATTCATGCACCAAACCAAGCATCGCCAATTTTCAAGCTACCTTTGTTGAGCTACCTGAAGAACCCAACTGTGTGAAGAAAACAGTCAATCAAAAATAACTCTGAATTTCTATTTATGGAAACGAAAGGTGTCGAGGGGCACATGCTTATTAATGAAGCGAAGCGGTAGTATTTCCTGTTTCCTCGCCTTCTGGATCGCAGTCAGTCCCCACGTGCCCTCGGCATCTTCAGAGGAGCTGCAACCAGCTGATGTAACTTTTATCCGATATTGCCAAACCCTTTCTCCTTATAAATGTGTGTTGAAACTGTACTGAATCAAACGAAAACGTCGATCAGGCCATTAAGACTGATGCACTGCAGTCACATAAGATTGCGGCGTCATTATTATATCACATAGATATATATTAGTAGCGGGGCTGGGTTTATGTTTACATCGTGGACGCCATGTAGGTCAGTGTGTTAGCTCCGCCCACTACTACTGTCTATTAATGACGAGCCTATAGCTCCTCCCCAGATCATGAACCACAACGTGGCGTGCAAAACCCTCAAACACATTTTATTTCATTATCACAGGAATGTCCTCAGTGTGTTCCAACTGGAAATAACATCATATTACTTGTTACCCAAAAGTAAATACATTTATTGTGTGCAGGATTTTTTTAATCCTATAGAGCAACTCACAAGGCTTGCCTCAAAGTCAGGAGTTCCCAAATTGAGTTTTGAGAAGTTCCACATGGTCTCCAGGATAAATTTGGAACAGTATAATTTGAGTATTATTTTATTTTAATGTAGCCCAAGAGGAATAGTTTTAAGAATGACACTTCAGATCAGAGGTTTCACACAGGTATCCCTTCACCTATAGTATCAGTTATTTAGTTCTCTGCCAAATACTGTATATACCAAATACTGACAAAAATCTCCTCAGATCAGGGTCCTACTCATGACATGACATGCATGTGTTTGTATCTTAGGCTTTGCTATAAGCAGGTTTATGTATGTGAATAAATGAATATTGTTGAAATGTCCTCTTTTCTCTGACAGGGAAGTGATTCAGAGTGCGAAAGAGGCAATGGTGGCGTTACAGAGAGAAAATCCAACACTTCAGCCTGTGCTAGCCATCATACAGGTAATGGAAGCATGTACAGAGATGCTTCAATAATTATAGCCAAGTTGCATAGTACAAAATGACATGCATAGTACAAAGACAAGATAACCATACAGACACATAACCGTGGGCAGTAGATCATAAACATTTTCCTCTTACACCACTAAATCAGAACATCAGCAACATGGAGGCTTGTGCACAGAGATGTTTCTAAGTTACATATAGTGCCCTACATTACAGATTGTTTTGAAATGTTTTGAAACATTTCAGCCGATAGCAATCTAAAAACCAATTTATGTAGCGGTCAGCAAACTGTATTGTGAAAGTCGTGACCTTAAAACCCATTTTTTGTTATCTTTGTTAAATTTATTGACATTTTTCTATTATCAGAGCTGTGGATATGTTTCTCAGTGTCTTCTCGATTTATCTCAAAGACAGGTGAAGAAGACAGCTTGCTGGAGATAAATAAGAAGATGGCAGGAAAGGTAAAGCTCTCTATGTGTCTTTTTTGTATTGTCGAAACTCCTCCTTTCAATGATTTATAGTAAAACAAAACAACAACAATTTAAACTGTTGACCACCTCTTTATCCTTATGTCGACAGATTGGCTTGAACATCACTCAGATCTGTCTGCCTAGAAACTGCAGCGAAGATGAAGTAAGTGAAACAGATTTCGCATTAATTTCCACAGTATGTCTAAAACTAAAATCCAGGCAGACTCTTCCTTCCCTTCCTGCAGTGTTTTGCAAGTCAACACATGATTTACCACTCCCACAGTTGTCTTTGCAGTTGAAGGGCGTGAGTTGTTTTGACACAAATGAGTTCCTTACTTAAGCTCTTATTTCAATGAAAGATCATTGCAATAGTGTAGGTGCAGTCTTTATATCTTCTCTGTATGTGAAATAGTCCATGATTTCTGAATGGATGTAGTTACTCTCCATTTCTGTTTATTTTTTTCTCCACCTCGCGATGCTTTGTGACATTATGTAACTCCCATGGTGCTGGGAAGCAGCTTTTCCTCTGTGGGTCTCTTTGCCCAGCTGGAGGTTGGTAGGGAAATCCTGGGAATAGCTCAGGGCTCAGAGAGGTATTGAATTCCACAGCTGACTGTTGGTGGTGTACATTACAGTCCTGGCCTCAGAAGACCTCTGCACTGCTTTCCCCTCTCTCTAGGCCAAACATTCTTGCTCTCTCTCTCTCACTGTCTCTCTCTTTCACCCTTGTTCTCCCGCCTACCATCTTTTCTGTGCTCAGTCAACACTTTTGACCTGTTGAATCTGAGTATGCACTTGCTGTAGTGGTAATGCTAACCATAAACTTGTCCACTGTCAATTTCCTTCCTGGTTCTCTGTCTCATAAAAGAATAAAGCCACTTAGCATGTTGGAAATCTAAGCTTTTCTAGACTTGTGATATGTATTAATTCTTATATGTGTATTACTATCATTATCCAATGGGTATTTTCACAGTTGCCACAATAATGGCTTGTAACTATACTCTTTCAGCAAAATATGTTGTATCTTTGACTCTATGCATGTGTTCTTTCTGTGTGCACACATAGATTTTGGAGGAGGTGTTGAAGCTGAACGAGGACCCCAGGGTACACGGTGTCCACCTCCACCTCCCCCCTGCTTCCGTCACCAGCCGAGTCCTCAACACACTCAAACCTGAGAAGGACGTGGACGGGTAAAGGCCGGCAGGGCCAAAGATATTTGATTAGTAGGGAATCAGAACGAGAACATTTAAAATTAGTGTTTACAAAGAGCAGTGAATAACATATCTCTTTGAAATAGAACACACTGCTGAGGGTGCCCTTGGTGTGCCAACACTGTTTGCCAAGATTTATGTGTATATCCTTCAAAACCATTAGTCATGCTTAAGAGGAGTCCCCATTCTTTCATAGTCAAAGACCTGATGCAGCCAGCCGGTACTTTTATGGCCTGTCTGGCTCAACACAGATAAATGCATTTACTCCCGTGCTGCATCAAATTTGTCTCAAATCAGTATGGGCTGCAGAAAATTAAGACTGGGTAAATTTAGAGAATGCACATTCAGCAGACATGTGAATGAGGAAATTAGTTAGGGAGCCGGAGTAATTATCAGCAGTTGAATAGAGCTGGTTCAGCTGAGGCCGATTTTGACAAAGTGCATTCATAAAAATTTACTTGAATTTTCTTGTAAACCTGTAAGATATAGGGTGCTCTTCATTTTCTTTGACAAAGTATTGTCCATTTAAATTTTGGTAACTAGCGTTTTATATTTGTCAGAAATATAGTTGTGTAGGTCTAGGTGGTGTCGGCAAAATCAAATTTCACTGTATCTTTGACCAGATACCTCAGTGTTCATATTGATCAATATTGCCAATACTGTAGGGATGGCTACTGGGGCTTTCATAACATATTTACACGTTAGACACAAGGGATTTTTGATAAACACTCATTAGTAATGTGGAATATGATAATCATGCTGGTAAGAACAAATAACAGAACTGCTAGAACAATCTAGTAAGTTCAGAAAATTACATCCCCTTACTTTAACAACTTATAATCATCTGCAACTTCATAATCATAAATCCATGTGTTACCAGTGCCACAAGTGGTCAGTAAAGAGTGCAAATGTCAGCAGTTCCCAGAAAGAAGAACAATTGAACAACATTAATTTATTTCTAGAATGTGGTTGTATCGTAAACAGCATGGAAGTGGGGGCCGAACTGAAAATATTTTGTAATAATTTGGATATGTACAAATATGTATGTTTGTCTTGTGATAGGATATCTGATCTGAACATGGGTCGTCTGGTACGAGGGGACATGAGCAAAGGCTTTGTGCCACCAGCAGCCAGCGCTGTCATGGAGCTGCTGGAGAGACACGGTGAGGTTCATCGAAGGGCTGGGGAGACCAAAGATCAGGCTTCAGAGGGTAGGGGTCAGAGGTCAGGTGGACATGGGGTCACAGTTAAGACTTTTTGAAATTTAATTTCCAAGTGACTGAACCGTGATACAAATTCTAGCACAATGAAAGAAGCAGATCGTCAACTCATGTTGAATTAAAACATTTCCACAGATCCTCCTCTGACAGGGCAGACAGTGTTGCTGGTTGGGGGTGAGGGACCCCTTGGGGCGGCTCTGCAGTGCCTGATACAGAGAGACGGAATGGTAGCACTCAAGAGTCACAGGAGCTCTGAAAATCTGCAGAGACAGGTGTGTGTGTGTGTGTGTGTGCGTGTGTGTGTGTGTGCGCGCGCGCAATCATTTCCGAATGA
>OMLF01043690.1:16217-32144 GCA_900302615.1 Holocentrus rufus
CCACACACCCCACACACACATACACACACACTTTACCTCCTTTTTTTATCATGTTACCTCAAAGCGTCCCTTTGGACACAGCCTGTGATTTATCTATAGTATAATGGCTCCCACTAGTCCTGTATATCAGGTCTTGGAAACCGACTAAATGTGATTTGAGCTGTTTAGGTGGTTGTTCTTGGTGATGACGAGGACACACACTTATACAAGCATTACACTTACTGATTTAAGCAATAGGTCATTAATTGTGTAACATGCTTTAGCCTTTTACTTCTTTATTGGCATACTAATAAGATTTCCTTTCATCTTTCTGTGCCTAGAAGTCTGTCAGAAATATTGGAATTACAGTGAATGAGCCAACAAAGTGGTAAACACAACACAAAAAGTCAGAATTTAGGTTTTGTCTTTATTAAAAATGTGTCATTATTTAGGCTATTTCTGATGGTAATGTGGGCTGAGGTCTGCAGTGTTTATTTTCCTGATTGATGCAAGAAAGCCTAGCACAGTTGTTTTAGGGTGCAACACAAAAGTGACGCAATGAATAGTCTAATTATTTTTCTTGGCCAGTAATGTGTAATTTATTACTTTTTTCCGATTACGACACCAACACTGCACACCATCACTTTCATGTAGACTTACCAGATGATCATATGAGAACATTATACTTCTTCACGGTTGATACGTGGCTCCTAACAGCGAAGCACCTTTGTACACTCAGCTCAAACAAATGTGAACTCAGAATCTGTGTGTTTCTTGTTGCAGCATCACTCCCACTCCACTGGGCGAAGGTAAAAGCACAGTGACCATCGGCCTCGTCCAAGCCCTGTCTGCCCACCTCAAGCTCAACTCCTTCGCTTGTCTGCGACAGCCATCGCAGGGACCCACCTTTGGGGTCAAAGGTCAGCAGTAGACACTTTGATCCTCATGCTAATTGTACATGTGAAAGTACTTGTACAAAGTGAGGTTTCACTGATTGTATTGCTTCACTGCTCTGTGCCCTCTACCCTTCTTTTGATCTTGTTATGATTCAATACATTATTATATAGTACTTCATTGCATTTCAACATACTGATCTCTTTTATTGTAAAACTTTCTGTTTTGATTAACAACCCTCTGTTCACTGCTCCGTATGTCAAAGATACAGTCATTTCCTCTAATATGTTGCTGTTTCGTAAGAAAAGTTATTATCATGGATAACAACTCAAGTGATGTTCTGTAGAGATTTTTACTTTGATGCCAGCACTCATTTTGCAAGAGCAGATGTCACAACAGTTTCAAATGGTGCAAATCTCATTTTGGAGCGAAACTCTTTATTTTGCATTGCTGCCTATTAAATATTTTGGGTGGGTAACGGACGAGGCCAGATGACAGGGGACCGACTCAGCAGTCAGGGATGTATCAAATAACGATGCGATGAGCTAGCTTTGACAGCGTGAGGCAAGAATTTCATAGCTCGCTACGGTTTGTTACGAGGTGGAGCAGTTCACCCAGAGTCCACCACTCAGCACTCCTTCTCTGTGTGTCCCTGTCCTGTTGCCTCTCTCTGACTGCGGACCCTCTTCTCTGTGTCTAGGGGGAGCTGCAGGAGGGGGATATGCTCAGGTCATCCCAATGGAGGAGGTAAGAATCAGAGACAGACCCTCACCGCTCCCCCAGCTGGACGCGCGCCGGCTTCAAAGGCTTCTAAAGCCTGCCGAGACCCACACATGTGTGCACATAAGCACACACGAGCACATACAGACCCCCCCGGAGCTGTGGCATAACAGCGCCTGTGACTGAAGGCGCTGTCGGTGAAGTGGGGGGGAAGAGAGCACTCTCAAAGCTCCAGAGACGAAGCCTGCGATAAGGCAGCCTCTCCCTCTCACCCCGAAACACCAGCTCTTTTCAACTTTCTCCTCATCCTGCCCTCCCCCACTGCTCCCTCCTTCTCACTGCACTCTTGTGTGTTTTTTTTCCCCTCACAGGCTTTTAAACCAAAAAGGGGAGTGTTCTGTTTCTTTTTGCTAGAATGGCTCTTGTTAAACGGAAAAGATATGTGTCATAATATTTTTAAAGATGTAGGGGGACAGAGTTGAAAACCACGGGAGGATGACTGAATTTTTCGAAGTCAGATTTGGTATGTGATGCCAGGTTTCAGGGTTGCAGGCTCATTGACATCTCTGCCCTCCATATGAGACAATACTGTCAGTGAGGCAGAGTTTACAGGTCCTGTATTGCTCTCTGGACACAGCATAGGTTTGATTTCCGTTGGTGCCATCCAGACTCAGAATATATGTAATGATGTGTGCCCCTTTTGTGTCTGTTCTCTCTCTCTCTCTCTCTTTCCTCTTTTCTGCCCCGCCCTTTACCTCCCCTACAGTTTAACCTCCATCTGACAGGTGACATTCACGCCATCACGGCAGCCAATAACCTGGTGGCGGCGGCCATCGATGCCAGGATGCTCCACGAGGCGACCCAATCAGACAAGGTGACCGCGTGGTGATGCCGCAACAGTGCTCACTCATTCTGACATCACAGTGTGTTGTGTGTGTGCTGTGAAATTCATGTTTTGACCTCTGCTGTTTGCACTAAAACAACCATCCCAGTAGAAATTGTGATCATAATTGGCCAGCATGGTTTATGAGTCACAATATTTTGAGAAAGAAAACTGGTTCTGCACTTATGGCATTGACGATTTTTATCTTCAGTAACAGAACCTAGCTCTGTGTTTCAGTATTTCCTTTACGACAATAATCTGATCATAAAGAAAAAAGTAAAGTCATGATATGTAATTGTATATGAGCAACAGGACAGGTTTTAGTGTCACAATTCAATGTAAGGATGGCTTTACATGGTGCAACTAAAATGCAACTTCAGTTCCATGCAACTTGGAGTTCCAGGCGAACCATCCAATCAAAATTATAACTTTGGTTTGCATCATCATTTGGAATGTTCCGCGTGGTTTTGTCGACATGGCAACAGTAAAAGTTTCATTTGCAACCTGCAACTAATTGCATGGAAGTTGCATTGTGTGAAGCCAGCCTAATAGTCACTACAACATCACACTGTGACTTTTTGAGCAATTATGGAATTGGTAAAATAAACGTCTTTTTTTGTTTTGTTTTATACTCCACCAGGCTCTGTACAACAGACTGGTCCCTTCAGTGAATGGAGTCAGGCGATTCTCACCCATCCAGATCGCTAGACTACAAGTAAGTTAAACTGTGTGATCTTGAATCCCCACAGTGCCTCTCAGAGTCAGGGATGTCTACACCACTCATTAGCATGCTGTACTGAGCTCCCTTGTTATGAAAATGTCCACTAGGGGCCCTCAGTGAGCCTGTCTCAGACCATCACCTCCTTTCTGGCATGGTGTGTCATCCTCCCCACATCCCTGTGTCTCCACAGACCCATTTGTTTGTGCTTGAGGAAGCTCATGTCTGTCTCTTTGACTTGAGTAGGGCTGTTTTATCGAGTGCTGAAGATAGAGTACCTAACGTCAAGTCATAACAAATAAAATACCACATTACGGACATGGAGGGGAGCGGGAGTCTTTCATACACTAGCCTGAGCTGAGTTGTGGTCTGAGTTGAGGAGTTCACAGGGCTGTAAAATATTTATTGGTCTGAATGGATGCACCGAGTGAGAGATAAGTGTGTTTATAAACAGTGCACTCTGTGTGAACCTATTGAACCTGACAGGGAGTTGATTGGTTGTATCATACAGAGATAGTGGCTATTTCTTATAACTAGTTTCTTGATAGTATATGTCTAGTTGTGGTGATCCATCACAGCAAGAACAGTACCACTGCTGCTGGAGAAAATGTGAAAATAAAGAAACCTTACGCTTTTCTTAGTTGTTTTTTTCCTCTAAAAGCACCAAAATAGGTCTAGTGTTTGAAAAAGGAGAAAATTATCAAAATAAAATATACAAAACAATACTTTCAAATTTCAAAATAAAGTATCAGGTATCATAACTGGGATCAAAATGGGCACAAAAATTATACCTGACCATCATCATCCTCTCTTTCACTCTTTGGTTTCTCTCTCTGTTTCCAGCGTCTTGGCATCGATAAAACAGATCCTGGATCTCTTACGCCCCAGGAGGTCAGCGCCTTCGTCCGCCTCGACCTT
Source organism: Holocentrus rufus (assembly GCA_900302615.1). Lineage (NCBI taxonomy): Eukaryota > Metazoa > Chordata > Actinopteri > Holocentriformes > Holocentridae > Holocentrus > Holocentrus rufus. The sequence continues at coordinate 20,330 of OMLF01043690.1, forward strand.
GACCCCTCCAAGATCACCTGGCAGAGAGGTACCACTGAAACTACACAATTCTCTCCCTCATTCCTGGTTTGCCATCTCTGACACCCAGAGTAACCGAGAGTAACTGAATTAACACCTTTTCTGTCATTTTGAGAGATGTTTGGAGGGCTATTCTCTGAATGGATTCCTTGTTTTAGAATATTATATGTTTTATTCTGTGGTTCATGCTGATGGACCGTTTCGTTGACTATGAAATGGGAAAGTTAAGAGGGACCACCCAATGTGATTCTCTGCAACAAGGCTTCACATTCTTCCTGCGGATGAATAGCATTACTAGAAAACAAAATTCATTTTTCTGAAAACCACAACAGACAAACATGTCATGAGTCTATGAAATCAGCCTAATTTTTCCCCCAAAGTGCAGCGTTCCTTAATTAGAGTCATAGCTCTCAGATGTTTAACTTTTTATTGTTTTGCCAATCAGATTGTGTTGTACAATAAAAATAACACATGATTTTAGTCAGTTTTCCTCAGAAGTAGTGAATTTGTTGAAATTTGTGCGCATCACATGAGATTGAGACTCTCCTGTTTGGGAACCAACGGCCAACGCCTTCCTTCTCAGTGAGTTGTCACATCTCAATGTAAAAACATTGCAGTCGTGGGTTGGTGAATGTGGGTGTGGCGGGGTTGGGGATCAGTACCCCAGTAGAAGCTGTGTTGTTTTTATGCTGTCAGTGAGAACAGCCAGGCAGGGTGTTGCTATGACTGATGGGGTATTTACTCCAATGGCTCCGGAGGGCATATTTAAGAGAGGAACCCTGCAGATTAAAAACAGAATTCCCACCTAACTTTTTTAGTGTGTGTGTGTGGTTGTGGGTGGCTATGTGCCCTCATGTGTGTGAGTTGATGTAAGTGTCTTATGCAAGTATATTCTAAGAATGAGCCTGTTTTGATTTAAGCATGAACCCCATGTTTTCCCCTTTGGGGCCGTTACATCGACTCCTGTGGTTGCCAGAGGTCCTGATGGGTTGTAATCACAATTTAGCCGCAGGATAATCAATCCCGAGCCAGGATTATAAGCGAACAGGCCAACCGCTGAGTGACGAAACTCCTAAGTAGCAAATCGCCGTACCATGAGCACTTTGAGTATGTCAACACTTATTCACAATAAGATATAATGATCACTCATGTCAGTTTTTGACTTTGTGTATAATGTTTGTGTGCAGTTTCTCACAGGATTTTTATAACCCGTCAGATTCAGGCTGTAAGGATATCAATCCTCTGTGTGTGTGTGTGGGTGTGTGTGTGTGTGTGTGTTCTTGAGGTATGAAGTCAGGTATGTTTTAATGTTTTTCTGTGTCTGGCCTATATCGGTTGGCTGTCATAATCCTGGTGGTTTGAGGGGTCGTGAGAAAAGGTGCTGATTATGGAAATGAATTGGTTGGTTTTTTTTTTTTTCCAGTTGTGGACACCAACGATCGTTTCTTGAGGAAGATCACAGTGGGACAGGCGAGCACTGAGAAAGGACAGATAAGAGAGGTGTGTACTTTGCATCAATTCAGTACAGCTTCTTTGAATGTGCCAATTCCTTTTTTTTCCCATCAAACATTGGCTTGGTTCATTTATTTTTATGATAAACAAAACATGCTGTTCTGAACTGCTTTGGACAAAAGCAGCTCCATTTTTTTTAATATATCCCAGTGGTTATTCCTACAAATATTTCACAGTTCAGGCATATGATAATTAATGTCGTGACTTCATTGCATGGGCTTAGCAGATGGAAAGTAGTTCTTCACCTGTCTCAGTCCATTAATTATCCCCAGTCGGTCCTTTATAGCCGGTTTGGAATTACATCAGCTGTTACCTCAAATGTTATTAACATGGGTAAAAGCTTGTCCAATATTAAATTGTATTATAGCGATGGCATCAAATGCTTGTGTTTTTAGGCACTCTTACAAGCCCACACACAGTAACTCACTCTTCGTTTCTTTCTTTCTTGATTTCGCTCACTCATGCTCACACACACACACTCAGACACACACCCCTCCATCCCTTTCTCCCCTGTCCATGTTCATGCCCAGCGGTATTCCACCCATATGTCAGTAGTAATGACAGCCAAATGAAATCTTGCAAATAAACACTTCACCTCAATGGGAAGCGAGTGGGCCTAAGTGAAAGCAAATGTTTAAAGAAGGAGAAAAATGACCCCCCTAACACACACACAGACACATATACAAAGACACACACACACACACACACACCAGGAACAGCCTCTGTGCCAGTTCTGCATATGCTTACATTTACCGCGATCCGTTGATCCACCGGGCTTCTCCTCCGCTCCTCTCTCCTCCTCTTTACTCCAGTGCGAGATAAACTATAGTCCCTCAGGGAATTATCAATGGGAGTGGGAATAGAAATACTGGGCTCTTTGGTGGATTGGTGTGGCTTCTCTTGTTTTCTTTTCTTTCTTTTCTTTTTTTTTGACATCAAATGGAGACTTCTTTGAATTTCCATACTCTTCGCTGTCCTCCTCCTCTTTCTCTTTCCCTTTGACACAAATCAACACAGAAAAAAAAAAAGAAAAGATTAAAAAAAACTTTCCTCTATTGTTCTTCCAAAGTCATCTGACCAACATGAGGCCAGGTTCATGAAATACATGCCCTCTAGGAATGAGTCTCTCATCTCGGCCTCTTTCCACAGTTGTGTGTGTGTGCATGTGTGTTTGTGTGTGTGTGTGTGTGTGTTGTATATTTAGGAATGTGATGTTTATGATTCAGTGTTTTGAAGGGCGGACCCGGCCATCCGTATCCGTCCAAATGTTTTGGGTTTGTTGGGTGTATGTTACTCGTCAGTGTACAGTATTCCTGTGTAAACACAAGTGGTCTCTGTTAGCACCTCCAACTGTCACAAAGTCTCTAACACACACACACACACACATACACTATATCCCTGCACGGTCTTCATCTGTCTTCTTAGTTTACAGAATGTGATATTGATGGTGTGGTCGACTTTCAAGTGTTACAATAAAAATGTCATAACTGGACCTTGTTTGACACATTAGCTTTTATACATTCCTTACATGCAGTATGTACATAAACTTCATCTCTTATTCAATTCCCTTTAAGCTGCTTTTTGCTCAGTGTGGAATTAACACCAGGCACTATGCTAATTGTTGTGGGTGTTTTGCAATAGCTGATGTTTCTCTGCTGTCAGCCACTGTTGAATGTTGCTAGTTTCTGTGGTGTTATTGCTACATAACACCACTGTGGTCTTTAAAAAAAGGCAAAATCAAATCAGTCAGTCATCATTTAAACACTTCCCTCCATTCTGTTTGTGTGTTCACAAACTTTTTTCTCAAGTCCCATCTGTTCTTCGCTGAAAATATCTACATAATCAAATAAGATAAACATCCTGTTATTGTGAAAATTAAATGAACACAATCTAATAGTGAGCAAAAAGCCGGCGCACGCTTGTGACATCAATGGCATTATAACGCATAAAAAGCTGACATGTCCAGTAAATCTGCAGCAAGTTTAGGAGTGTGTGGCTGTTGTTTTTCTCAACAGTAAATCTACCTCAGCCCACACTGCTTCAGTCCAGGTCTGTGATTTCTCCTAGTTTTAGCTAGTTTAAACTTGAATCCTCACACTGTAGTTGAAAGTTTTCATGCAGCTCCTATATTCTTCTTGCACTCAGAAAGAACTTCTTGTCATTTCCACAAATGCACCGTAGGACTGTGACAAGTGGGGAAAAAAAACGTTCAATTTCTCACCCTGCTGGTATGTAACGTGTGTAATTTTCCTTTTGCCTCACTCCAGACCGGGTTCGACATTGCGGTGGCCAGCGAGATCATGGCCATCTTGGCTCTGGCAGACAGCCTGAGTGACATGAAGAACAGACTGGCACGCATGGTGGTGGGAACCAGCCGTTCTGGACAGCCTGTCACCGCGGAGGACCTGGTGTGTGCTTCTGTGTGGCCTTTTCAGTCTTGCAGGGAGAAGGGGGGGGGTTTTAAACTTGGCGATCTCACATGAAGCTGGCGGCACAACCATCAGCACATTTCACCATGCATTCCCCTTTGTATGAAACGAGTATTGAGTCCATCGCATGGGAAGACAGAGCTGTTTTTATCTTCCTCTGTCCAGATAATCCAGTTGTGCTGATGCATTCATGGTAGCTTAAAGTGTTATTCAATAAGGGATACATGTTTGCTTTTAATTTTGATGTTTTCCCGAATGTAAAGAATAGTTCTGTTACACATGTGAGTGTCAGCATGTCAAGCTATATTTTTGGAAGGGGTTTTCCACCAAACATGGCTGTTGTGTTGTGTTCAATGGCTTGGAGGAGCTGGGAATTTTCACAACCTATGAAAAGAATAGTACTGTAGATGAGGCTGAACTGGCCACAACATTATATTGCTAGAGCAACAAAGGATTCAAAAATACAACTAAAATTTAAGACAAACACGACACAGTTACTGAGTCTGATAGCTTTATTCTCAGGGGTGTTTTTGCATGTTTAGGTTTGTGCGTATATAGATGTGCACACATTGGGATAGCAAAATGAAACATGCACCCTTGTTGCCCTCGTTCAGTCTCTGGTGACTACACTTTCCTCTCAGCAATTATCCCTCTAGCTTGTAGGTTGAAAAATTCCCACTTGTCCTAAACACGCTAATGTAGCACTTTCACCTCCAAAACAACACGTCTCACCTAGATGTACCTGCCATTACAGATGTTAAACAGAGTTTTCGCACCTCTGAGCCCTGTGGTCAGCTGGATCTGGTTTCCCACAGATGACTGTGGCCTGTGTTGTTTCAGAGCCGTGGAGGAGGATCGCCTATAAAGTTACATTAGTCTTTCTGATTAACCAGGATGTGAAAACATCACCGCCCCTCTGAGCCGTCCCAGATGGGAATATGGTGTATGACTGTGTGTATATGTATGTGTGTGGGTGTGACAAGATGGCTGACAGTGCACATTTTGGGGAGGAAGCATTAACAGTCACTCTTGTATTGTATGTGGTGGTAAGACATAAATAATGGACGGGGAACTGAAATCCTGGACTACAGTGCTATTTAGCATTTAGGCTAGACACTGTGTCTTGTGGGAGTTGATAATGCAGTCACTGTGGGTTCAAATTATGTAGGTCACCAACTTGTGTTGCTGTACTAATATGCTCTCATCCCGGTGTCTCTCTTTCTCTCTCTCAGGGTGTGAGTGGAGCTCTGGCAGTGTTAATGAAAGACGCCATCAAGCCGACGCTCATGCAGACCCTTGAGGTGAGTCACCCGTTTAGCCTCACCTGGGCATTATTCCAGCCTTCTCTGAATTAAACACCATCCAGTGTAACTGATAGAAGTCTGCTGTTGCGAGTGTTGACACAACATGAGCCAACTAGCTGGACTATCAAAAAAAGTAATTAGAAAAATCCTCAAGTCATTTTGCTTTTTCAGTTTTGCTTGTTTCCCCCCTGCTATAAGATCTGTGTAATGATCACCAGACAAGGTGCTGGAGATACAGAAAAGAAAGCTTCTGCAGACCTAAATTCTCATAATTTTCATATTCCTGCTGCGCTCGGTATGCTTTGATTCTAAGCCAGCGAGGTTGACAGTCCAAAGGGAAATTGCATTCACCCAAACATGAACTAGACCTCGCTGTACCTCTGCAGTCTGAGATAGAATGGTCCAGGGAGAGCCTGATAGATGGACCTTTTCCTCCCATGGCCCTTTATCTTAATAGCAGTTTAGCAGTGTGCTGAGGGCAGGTGGAGCTCTCAGACAAGCCGCCATCTGAAGGCTCAGACATCGCAGCAACTGACTTAAAGAATCAGTGAGTTTGGGTGTGACGGCCCATACCTTAAGTCTGCCTCTCACAACATCTGGCTTTCATTTTGTTTTTGAGACATTATATGAGGATGGATACATATGTAGACACACAGGCAGACATACAGAATTTGCACACATGTATACACACACATACACACACACACACAAATGTGACCCAAAGCTAGGCTTGTGCTTAAAGGAAACGCCCGGCCCCCAAGGTGATGGATGGAAGAATGGAGTGGAGGCAGAGATCAAGGATTGATGGATTGATTAACCTGATAACAAACTGCACATCTGGTCTTAGTCTTCCTTTCACTAATGCATTAAGACCACACTTAAAGGGACACACCGGGTTTTTGGAAGATCCCTCTGCTTAAATCACCCATTATGTCATGAGAGTGTGGACATCACGTGCCCCTATAGATGATTCACTGTGGTCCTCTGTGCTGACACTTAAGCATATTCTGCACTGAGTGATGATAAATGAGATTTACATCAGACTGACGGCCTCCAGACTCACGTTTAGTCTTAATTGCCAGAAAGAAGTACAGTTTGTAACAGGTCCACACTGTAGAAGTGCGTGACCGTGCAAGAACACGTGATCCTGCAAGATGCCTGCCTGCTACTCAAAATAAGCCTTTACTGCAGCACAGAGACGATCCTATCAGACCGGTTGGAATAATTAAATAATCTGAGGCTGAACGGGCCCGATAGGGTTCAAGTTCAGAATTACAAACTCTAGAGGCAGCGCGTATTATGGTCATTCATGCCAGTCTGTTCCAAGTAACATAATACCTCCCACTGTTTTTAAAGTCAGGAATCAAATTTAGCCATTGAATGTGTAATGGTAAGTCTCCACTGCCCTTAGGAGCATTAGCTAATAAACTAGACTGTCATGCACTCTCAATGCTCAGAACAACACACTGCTGTCAGTGGAAATAAGGACAACTAATGATTTCAAAACTGATATATTGAAAATGCCTCCCTCGCCCCCCAGCCCACCACTGCTGAACTGTCAGGCTGTGGGAAATCCTGCAGAGTGTGGGACTCTGCACATCCAGACTGAGGCGTCTGTGTTATCTTTGATTTGAAGGCGCTCAGTGTCGGCCTGCCTCACTCACAGCCTGAGACACTGGATTGGGGGAAGGGTTAATGTTCATGGCACAACTTTAATGTTTCTTTTTGCTGGATTGACTGTCATCTTTGCAATTACAATTTTGTACTTTTCTTAGGACAGCTTCTACTTCTTTCTCTAGATTAAAAACAATTTCCCTCTTTATTTGTCGTAAGGCTATTTTTCATTTGCCTTTTCTTTGTTAGTTTCTGAATGAGGGCTGATTACATGGCCATTGGGAGGGTGAAATAAACACAGATTGGACCAGATTGGGTGTTTCTGGGGGGAAGAGGGAGTGTTGCAGGCAGCAGAGATTTGGTTACTTTCTAAGGTTTTGGGAGGAAACATTGCAGTCCTGTTTTGCGAAGCCTTTTCCTGTGTGGTTTTCCTGTGATTCTGGCCGGGAGACTCGTATCGGGACCCACCAGGCCTCAGGGCTCCATGAGAATTTTCCGTCTAGCTGGACCCCATGTGCCCTTTGTGCCCTCCGTGCTGGTGAGTGTGTGTATGTGAGCACACACACACATATGTGAGTAAAGTTTGTTTGTGGCCGGCGTATGTGGTGTGTGTGTGTGCGTGTGTGTTGTTTCAGATGGGGCAGGGTCTGGGGGAGATACAGTACAGGAGGAAATGGGATAGTTGTTGAACGCGCTCCCTGTGTACGTGTCTGTTTAGCAGGCCTCAGTGTTTCTGTGCGTTTTCTGCACATCCTGTCCACGTACAGTTCCACAAACATCCTGCCTGGGGGAGTGGCAGTAACCTGAAATGTAGGCAATCGGGCCCGTGACGCAAACATCACACCGCCAAAGTGAATGAGCAACTGGTCTACTGCCAGGTGAAATTATGGGGAACTATTTGTATATGAAGGATAGGGGTTTCACGATACCGGTTTACACCAGTTGATTGGCAGTTGATACCAACTCCAGTGGAATAGAATTCATTCGTCATTTAGTTAAAAGCTTTGACAAATAAACAACTTTGTGTTTCAAACATTTAGATATAAAGGCTACATTAGAATAAGAATGTTGAGTTGAAAAGTAGAAAACCAAAAACTATTTTCAACTAGATGAACTTTATGAAATGTTTTGCTGTGACAACAAATACAGTGGTAGGATTATTACTACGGCAACTGTGTCGTGACTCTTTTCATTGCTTGTACCTCAGTGGGGTTGAATCACTACCCATCATCTCTTCGAGATACATGTCGACCCTTCTGCACAGCACTTGCATTGATCATTCAAGCCCTCCTTCCTTATTTTCAGTTTAAGGAAAAAAAAATCTGTGAGTGCTGCTTATTCCCACTAAAAGTGTAACTGGTGAAGACTGCCATGTACGGTCGGTTTGACTACTTTTAATAATGTGTTGTATTGGTGTTGCATAGAGTCTGAGGTACACACAGTACAGACCGTTAGCACACATTGAAATGAGTTTTTGAAAACTTGAAATCTCCACACCTGGTGAAGATAATTGATGAATCGTTATTGTTGATCAGCTTCCCTGTCAGTCCCCTTAAATATATAACATGGTCATCCCGTCACCTTGCTCTCTACTTTCATCAGCATTGGCGTACAGCTGGTGTAGTGGAGATTTTAAAAAGAGGAAAGGATGCACAAGAAGAGAAACAATGAAATGATCTCCATCTTCCTGTTTTCCATCTGTTTATCTCTCCTGAGAATTCATAATCCTCCCCTTCTGTGCATCAAATGAAGAGGTGACACTCACCTTTTCGTTCATTTCCTCTTTCATCAGCGTGTTGTGATCTCTTGATTTCCTGCATCACTTGCAGTGACCGATGTCAGGGCCTGGAAAGAACGACAAATGTTAACTGGGCCAAGTTAAAGTTCATAGGTTGCAAACACACATGGAAATCCGCCTAATATATGACGTATGTTGACTTTCCATTGGAATAGAGAAAAGTGTGTGTTAGTCAGTGGATAGCAGCACTGAAAGGATGTTTTTCATTTGATTGCACTGGTGATTGTACTGGTGGTGTTGGTGTTGGTCTTGGTAATATACCAAAGGTCTCTCTCACCCTCTTCTCTTTACCTCCCTCCTTCCCTCTTCCACAAATTCTTCCCTTCTCTGCCACTTAAACTACCTGCTCCGTTTTTGCTTTTCCTGCAATTACATCTTGCTGTGATGTCATTGCTTTTTAACCTACTGCTTTACACAGACAATGGACAAACTCTGTCAGAGCCTCGTTAAATTGCTGATTTACTACTCTTGGGGGCTATTTATACAAGCTGAGGGAGAGGTGTGTAAACAAAAGTTTAGAAACTCATGCAAGGACTTCCCATCCTTCCTCCTTCCTCTCAGTCTCCACATATTTACATGCAGTTTAACAATGGGTCAGTTCAACTCTCCCCAGTTTTCTTTTTGACCGTCTTTTCTATTACAGTGACCCTCCCAAAGTCTGTGCTGAGAGCAGCAAAAGAATTGTCCACTTGAAGAGTTGACCTTTGCATTTGGCAACCATATTCTTTGACGTCTGACCTTGTTTAAACTGGATACATGATACAAAATTCCTTAGAACCAATTCTGAACAAAGGTTGCCATCTGGTCCTGCTGCCAGCGTCAGGATAGGTTTGCACATAGAGAGCCAACAGTAACTGTGAGTTTATCCAAATAATAGTTTCACCCTAGTTGTTAAATTGTTTTGGTTGGAACATCTCAGGCTAAATCTGACGAAATCTGAACTTTAACCGAATTTAGCCCTTAGTGTGCCATCAGATGCTATCTTACTTTTTCATTTGCTTTTTTGTAATGTGACCTTTCCCACTTATTTGATTTGTACAATATCTAATGTTTTGCTTTATTATGTGTGTGGCACTGTTGCAAACTGCATCTCTGTTGTGTTTATGGAAATTCTTGTAGAAGGTGAAACCTCTACACACCTAGATAGTAGTGGGTGGCAAATGTGTAGAAAATAGGGTTGGGCGAAATCCTCCATAGTTACATTGCTGGGGGATGCCAACATGAAACTATGGCGGGGCAAATTAAACTATGGCGGCCTGCCAGTTTAATACATTAATGGGAAACCCTGCAGACTCAAATGAACCAAATATTGTCTTGACATTGGCAAAGGTATCAGTTATTAGCAATTGCTCTTAACTTCGTGGATCCCTGAGATCATCGTCTATTGGCATAGCCGTAGTAGAAGAAAACCTGATGAAAGAAGAGACTTTCTGCTCAGTGTCTTATATTACACTTGCATAGGGAACGTTATTAGGTAAAGTGATGCGGTGACGTACAATCCCATGTACCATTTACCGTTTAATAAAGTTCCTTATACAAGTGTAGAGGACAGTCTGTGGAAGTGTTTCTTCTTCTTTTTTTTGGTACAAAAGTTGCACAAAAGTTTGTAAATTTCAGGGCAAGTTTTCAGCTGAAACAATTTCTAGCGGCCTGGTTGGGTGAAAGGGAGAGGAACTTGCACTTGAAGAGATCTTGGTGTGTACCTCCAGCCATTGTCAAGTAATCCAAATCAGCAGGGGAAGGATGCCTGGCCTACAGTCAAGCTGGCATGCCACTTAAATTAAATTGTCCCTAATGTGTAAGCAAACTCGCTGCCAGCCAAAGTGCATCCTTTATTGAATAGTCGTCCAAGCCCTTTGACACGGAGTTGCTGCAACTACAGAATGCGATTTGGTATGAAAAGACAGCTTACGCTTTATTTATACCCAGTTGGGGGTGTTGCTGTGCGTAAGAGTGGGCTACAATGTTTTCTCAACTCCTTGTGTATGTTTCTCTGCCCCTCTCTGATTGTTGCAGGGTACGCCAGTGTTTGTCCATGCCGGGCCCTTTGCCAACATCGCCCATGGCAACTCTTCAGTGCTGGCAGACAAGTTGGCTTTGAAGCTGGTCGGACAGGACGGCTTTGTGGGTAAGAGTGCACACTCCATGAATACAAAGCCTGCACACAAGCCAAGGCAGATGCACACACATGCAATATTTGGAGAAGACAACCAGATGTGCTTATGAACTGTTGAGTCTTAAGAGTCCCAGATGCAGACAAATTCAAGGCGTAGGCTTCCTCAGCAGGGCGGGGTAAACTTAAACTTGCATTTTACTCCAGTCATGAACTTTAGCTCACTTCCCTCCTGCTGCAACCTTTGGCCCACATTCACCTTAGCCCCGGTTCTGGCTCTTCTCTACCTGCTTCTGGCTGTCAAACATGCAGCTTGGCCTCCCAGTCATTCGTAACTTTCTAGGAACCTTGCAGACAGATTGCGTAAAAAAAAAAAAAGAGGGAGAGGAGGAAGGAAGCAGATCAATAATCTTAAGAGCCTCTGGAATGCTTTAGAGTAAACCAAGCTAATCCCATCAATGTCAAAGCATACCAAGTATTTCCATCTTTATCTCTGTCTATTCTACTGTTCTCTTTTTTTCTCTTCATTCAGTTTGGCTGCTGAAAAATTGTTGGAATGTGTGTGTGTGAGTGTGTGTGTTTGGAGGGCTTGGTGGGGCTTGTCATGTTTTCAAAATTCAAGCAAATATCTCTGGCCCAATGTTTATGAAGGTGCCTGCTTATGTAAGTGTATCCATGCTTATATGGGCATGTTTATATATGAGAGCAATGATGGGTAAAAGGGAACACAAACCACATGTACAAGGTGTCTGTCATCTCTGAGCTGAGTAAATGTGTAGGAAACGTGCTGAGAATTGAGTTTCACAACACTGGAAATGTGAACTAGGGAGGTGTGTTCATGGTTATGTGTGTGTGCATATGTGTGAGTGTATACCTACACCTCCCCGACAGCCCCCCCCCCGTCTTTCTTTCCATCTGTCCATCTCATGCCCTCCCTTCCCCGTCTCTGTGTTTGTTACCTGACTCTCAGGTATGTCAGGAACTCATTTTCCTCCTTAGGCAGCTGGGATGCATGCCACCCTGCACC
>OMLF01043701.1:12997-23883 GCA_900302615.1 Holocentrus rufus
GGGGCTAGAGATAGCAAAAATGCATGAGAGGCAGAGAGAAATAAGGGTCTAGCAGGAATATAGAAGAAAGAGATGCCAAGGAGAGTCAGTCTGTCTGTGAATCACCCCTAAGGGAGGGTCTGGTCTGGAATACAAAACAGGACATTACAGTGAACAAAATTGTCCATGAGTCCTGGTACATCACTGGATCTGGTGCCCCATGATAACACTTTAGCACACAATATATTGAATGAGGGTAGCTCTACATTAATACTTTTGCATAGACTATGTTGCATAAGGGCAGGTCCATACCAGCACTTATATATACACTTTGTTGAGTGATAGTAGGCTCTATGCTAACACTGTAGCATACACTGAATTACCATTGTATGAGTGGTACAGCAACATTCTACTGAGGACACATGGAATAACTGTAGTGTCTGTCTTTTTATCACTTAAATTCCAGCACGGTTGGAGTTTCTGTTCATTTTGTACATTCCCTTAGTGTTTTACATCACTTTTATCATATTTAAGCAATATCACACAAGAGCACGACCTCGAGCGTGATATTGCTTTTATACAACAGTTCTACCAACATCATTTCTCAAATAACAGTAATATTAGATAACAGATTATGATTTGTTTAAACATTTATTGTGCTTCGCCAGCACAAATAGGTCCGTCAGATTTCAAGCGACTGAACTGTTGCTAAGCAACATAATTTCCCGACCTCAAACTTACTTGCTACTTTGTGTAGGTCTACACATTAGCGCAGGCTAGCTAGCAGGTCTGAACACACCTGGAAGTTTGCACAGTGGTCTCCACGCTATTTTTTCCCTCCTTGTCATCATGCTCTGAGAATGCTGTTGCGATACAAAGTTTTGTTCCAATGTAGATAACGGACGTTAATGTAGCTTATTGCATAACACTTGTACAGCGCAGTAAAAAATATAGTCAAATGTCAGAGTGCTGTTATACTGTATATCAGCACTCCTGGAGGACCTCTTGACCAATCAAATTGCTCGACTGGATCTAACTGTTGTATAATAAGAGATATTTGCTTGTCTTGCCTCATCTTTGTTGTTTTTCAGAGTGAATATTTTGAATTAAACACTATTTCAAGATTGTGAACCACTCCCAATAAAGAAGAAGGTGCCTATTTTAAACTGTAATCGCGTAAAATCAAATTTTATTTTCTATTTAATTGTATGGACTGAAGTGTGGAAGCATACTGGTTGAATGTTTTGGAGAGGAAAAAGCAGACATCAGAAAGGGCAAAAGGCAGAAATAAGCTCCACCCCTTTCTCATGTCTCAGTTCTTACAGTGTTTCCCGAATGCAGACCAGACCAACATGAAAACATGACTGCAACTGTGGTTTCAAAATGTTAAAAAAAAAAAAAAGCCTCATATTAGCGCTCTTGTGCAACTTTGCAAAATGTTGCTGTTGCCAATTGTTGCCAACTGAGCTCAGGGGGTATGGCAGTTCAGACTTGCTCAGAGTTGTTAGCAGTAAACAACTTTAACTACTTTAACATTAAGTAAGTCATTACCTGTCATTTGTTTCAGGCTGGTAAGTTTACAAAATAAAATAATATTAAATAGAAGACAAAAAAGGGAATTCAAGAAATTGTAAAAGAGCAGCTTGTGTGTGTTCATGTGTGTGTACCCATATGTATGTGTAAATGCATGACCTCTGACCTCTTGCTGAAGATGACCCCCAGCAGCTGGCCGGCAAAGGCAATGGCCACAAACAGCAGCAGGGCTTTCCACATCCAGACTGGGCCGAACCGACCACACACCAGCCACCGCAACATCCTGCAGGGTGGACGGAAGGAGGGGAAGAGAGGAGGAAAAGGATAGAGGGATGAAAGGAGGAGGACAGAGAACGGGAGTGGAAGAAGACAGATATGAAAGAGATAAAGAGTTAACCGAGAGAGGTGGAAGGGTGAGGACAAAAGTGTGATGAGGTTATCAGGGAGAGAAAAGGGACCAACAAAGATGGAGTCATATAGAGATGAGACAGAGAGATTGTAGAAAGAGAAAAGTACAGGGAATAAGAAAATACAGGGAGGGAGGGGGAGAGAGAGACTTGGATGAGTCATAAAACAAACATGACTAAGGTATCATCATAGGATGGAACCTGCCTTGGAACATGCACAGACTACAGTACCTGTTCCACTGCTCATATAACAGGGACGGAGCAATGCATCAAGTCAATGTATCAGTCTGATTTGATGGTTATAAAGAAGTTAGACTTATTATTTTTTACTGTCTGAGATGGCATTGGGAGTGTATGGGAAGCCTTCAAACTAAGTCGATTTTGAAGGAACATTTGATCAGATTCCACACACGACAGTAATGTTAATTATTGTATCTGTATTATTATTGCTATTAGTAACAGGAGTGGTAATAATAATAATATAATAATAATAACCTTATTTGTGTAGAACTTTTCTCACATCAAGAACAAGGTGCTTCACAGTGATAAAAGATGAATATAAATAAATAAATACATACATTTATAATGAGCCAGTAAAGGAGGCAAACAGATTAAGCTCAGCACAAGCTATGAAACAAAAAAACATCAGCATGGCTGTACAACACATAAAACACAAACATAAAACCAATACATAAAAAAATAAAATAAGAACAAAAATGGAAACCAATAAAACAAACATTAGATATTAAAAAATAGATAGAATAAAAATAAAAAAACAAACAGAAAAACACAGGGGTTAGAATAGGCTGTAAAAGTGTGTTTTCAGCAGAGTTTTGAAACAACACATGGAAGATTTTGCCTGTTTGCACTCGAGGGGTAAGCTGTTCCAGAGCAGAGGTGCCCTAATTGAAAAAGAACATGTGCCTTTGGATTTTAATTGAGGGAAAATTCCCAGGACCTTAAGCCAGTCTTTATGACCGGTTTGTGAATGCAAGTAGAGGATTGTGGATCTAGAAGATCAGCACCCTACTGCAAGTCAATGTCTTCCTTTTAAGACAAATAACATCTTAAAATCAGTTCTGAATCCAACAATGCAGTGAGACCAGTTTGGGTTATGTGTCCTGTTCTCTTGGTCTTAGCTAATAGGCAAAATGCAGCATTTTGAACTAGTTTAAGGCTGGTGAGTGGCTGACAAAGGCACACTTTACTTTTATCATGTCATTAAGACAGATAAAAGAGCTTACTCTAGATAAGCTTTTAAGTTTAAGGAAACACAGCTTTTGTACATGATGATTCAGGCTGAGGTCAGAATCATATATCACCCCCCAGATTATTTTCTGATGCTAGAAAAGTATTGATTTTTCAAAAGAAACACAGATTTCAGGAAAAACACAATTCATTTACTGTGGGAAACATTATAGTTAAGCAACTGCATGGACTTTTAACTGGTTATGAAACAGTCACGATTTAATACTGATGCCTTTGCATTACCTACATAAGCGAACGAGACCATCAGTCAGAATATGGGCTATTTATATACAGTTATACTATGAGCCTACCACTGGGTCGAATTCCCAGCGAAATCATTGTTGAAAAATGGTCAAGCGAGCTAAAGAGACAATGAAGAGAGCGACCGTGGGAGAACAAAGCAGTTGTATCAGATAAATAAAAGGGTTATTTTCTGATTGTTCCACAGCGGTTACATACTAAAGCACAAATAAACACATTCACACCTCCACACAACCCTGCAGGAAGCTGCCAGGATTTGGTGATGAATGCAGCCATAGATGTAACCTAGGTGTATGAACAGTACTAAAACAAAGTTTACTTTACTTCACCATCGCCTTATTACAATTAATAATCTCACACAGCCACAAATAGAAATACATTACCTCATTGCTATGCATCGGACAAACAGCTGTGTTTAAAAAAGAAAAATAATGTTAAAAAATAAGTTGTGTCTTTCTTTCACTCCTTTGAAAAACAAATGCGCGCACTAGCAAAGATCTTTATGACACCAGGTGGTGGCACTCATTGGTAATACAATCTTCATTCCTGGGAAACACTACCACTTTCGTCCACAGGAGCTCCTTGTAGTTTCTTTAAACACACCACGAGCCAAATCCAGCTGGGCTTACTGATAAATGCTTCAGTTGAATTTAACCCGGCAGTACAAGCACTTCACAAATAAGACCGCAAGGAGCAGTACTCGCACACACTTGAGGGGCCAAGGAAATGTAAACATTAAGACTGGACCTCTTTCTTAAAATGCACCTATGTTTTTGTTCGAGGGGAAATGTATTCAGAATTCAAGCACATCCCTAACCTTGAAAACACAACATTTAAAATCAAGCTTTTTCCAAACTTTCCCGACTCGGAATGAAATACAACTGTGTGCTGTCTGCATAGAAATGACATGAAATGTTGTGTTTTTGAAGAATTTGCCAAAGAGACAGCATATAAATAAAGAAACTGATTGAACCTAACATTGAGCTTTGAGGGACTCCACACATAATAAGAGCCTGGGTTGATACAGACTTTCCTATAGCAACCTAAGGTATAACCTATCAAGGTATAACCTAAACCATTTAAAGGTAAAGTCAGTGACATCCACCCAGTCTCCATGACAACTAATTAAAATAGAGTGGTCTACTGTGTCAAATGCTGCGGTTATAAAACAACTAAAGCACCATTGGCTTGTATTTGAAGCTTAAAGGTCACTGGTTACTTTTAACATGCACGAATAACATTGAATACTGCCACAAAATAAGATCTTTATTAGTTCCAATCCATACATAGTGGTATCCGTGTTCAAAAAGCCACATCAGTCAAACCCTATTCCATGCTGCACACTGAAAACAAAGTGACAAGAAACAGCAGTGACTGAGAACTCAACTCAGGTGGTTTTATCTTCTGAAGATAAGCCTACTTTCTTAGTATGGGTAGTGACATGCCATGTGAATATATGTCATGTGAATGTCTAAAAATGTCAGACAAGCAACAGATACATCATAGGAAGTGCTTAAAACCACAGTGAGAAAAAAAACTTTCTCATAAGTCTTAAAGTCTGTGCTGGTGCAAATACTGTATCTGGGTGTCCAGAGCAGACAGACTGCTGTTCCAGGAGCAAAATTAGCATACAGCAGACATACAATAAAGGACAGCTAACAGGTGAAGCAGTGGCTTCCTCTGCTTGCAAGCCAGACAGCTTTTCTCCAGGGTGAGAAATGCTCCTCAGCTCACCAAGCAGCAGGTGTATAATGGTAGTAAACACTACAGCAAACCAAAGCCCTATAACTACAGGGCTATTATCCCCTGGGGACATCCTCTGATTTGTAATAATGTTGAGATTGTGATTTTAACCCTGTACCATTTTACTACATGAGTAAATTACCTACTATATATTGGTGAAGCACATATTTTAACACAAAATTTTAACATAAAAAAATAAAGGTAGTTGTGGAGGGTTTTGAATGCATTTTAGTGCAGACTTCAAGGTGGAATGGAATGTTGACCTTATGAAGCTTTATCCAGGCCACCAGTGGTATCAGTGAATTTCATTATGCCATGTCAATTATTTTACAAAACACAGGGGTGGCGGTAATTCATTACAGTCCTCACATAATAAACCCATGCAAATAAAGCTCACAATTGTGCTGGTGAAAAACAATTCATTGCTTTCATTCAATTTCTTTTACAGAATGAGAAAGGCTTAGCATCTCTGAGGTAACACTGGTCTGCAAACTGCACTGAAAGCCATGGCTAAGAAAGTCAGCCAGTTCAGATGGGTGAGCAAAACGTCTTAGCTGAAATCAACATAACCCATGCTAAGTGGTGGACGCAATCATCGAAAACACTGGCATGAGTGCACACATGTTCTGCATGGGTGGCACTGGTGGGAACAATATTAAACATTTACATACAGTGTGTGTGTGCATGTGAGGGGAGAGGGGACAGTCTCAAATCTTGTAAGGGGGCCCAGATATTCTGGCAGCACCCCTGGTAAGTGTATCAAATAAATATGTTGCATAAAAATTTTATTCTACTTCTAAAACATTTGGAATTTTTCATTTTTGCTTAATGAGAACGAACTTGAGATCAGACAGTCCTTTTCATTTAAACCACTGGTTAATATACAATGCAGTTAAGAAAAGTAAAGCGGTAAGCTGCAAGCATTGAGAGCATTCATGCACAGAGCCAATAGCCGGTGGCCACCACCCCCACAGTCTCCACTACAACACAGTAGACAAAGAAGCCATTGGTAAATATAAAAGAACTTTCATTTCAATACATACACAGCATAACTTAAATAATGCATGCTCACTGAGGGATAAAATAGATCTTAACAGGAAAGGCCTTTGACTGTTAAGAGGAGCCCCCCCCTTCTCCTTCTCCTCCTCCTCCCCTCTCCTCTCCTCTCCTCTTTCTCTGCAGGATCAGAGCCCAGCACCGCCTTTTATTTCCTACAATCACTTCATCTGATCCGGTATCAAAGCCCCGTTTCGGTCTCGCTCCCCCTCCTCGCCCCGGCCCGGTTCCCTTTCCCACCAACCAACGGACCCGGTTGAATCCATCCTTACCTCGCTCTCCGTCTCAAAAGCATAGCTATGTCCCCGGGCCGGTATCGGTGACGGTGTTGTTGTGCAGCTGCAGAGACCGCGGCGCATCTCGGAGGTTTCAGCTGCAGCAGATCCACCGACGATACAGATCAAGCCATGGGGACGGAGAACAAGGCGGAGGAGATTTTTGTGCCCTTTTATTTTACTGCTGATGATAAGTTGTGCAGTCCTGCTTGGGTTATCGCTACAGTTTCCATAAACGTATAAATAAGAAAGCCCCTTTAGTCCACTGCAAGCTCTACTTGTTTTCGTTGTGACTCGGTGGCACTGAGATCAGGTTGGAGGAGAGAATAGAGTCAAGCTGAGCAAAATCTCGCACTTCCGGTCAAATATTCAAAATAAAACCATTCTTAACAAACTAGCTGTAACAGTTTTTAGTTTCCAAATTATATGATTATGTAGTAATGAACAATTTACGTCTTCTACTTTATAAGCCCTATCGATAAAAACCTTTAAACAGAAACTTGAAACAGAGGACTAACAATTATCAGAGACACACGTTTCTTACGTGGCATACAGGTATCTGTAATGGCTAAAAAACACTATTTCAAAATGTAATGTAGCCTATATTAATTGCCAAGTGCTGTAGGTGTCCACAACATGCCATAAGTATTAAACTGACAAGAACACATGAAGATATAGACAGGTTGAAAAACGTCCACCCTATTGAAAATGTACATTTTAAACCACACTGTAGCAGTGGTACAACTGTTTCTAATCAGTCCAGGTGATATGTAACATGAAACTTGATACACTTGTACAGTTTGGGGCCCTGAACTTTTTAAGAAGTCTAGCCGTCACAAAAACGCCTCCTGGCAGCCATTTTACTTTCCGCCATAACCATAACCATAACTATAACTTGTACCATAATGTAAGATACTGTAAATTATTCCCTCCTATTTGTTCTTGTAACGATTATATGCTTTTTGTAACAATGAATGTCAACATTCATTTCTCCATCTCCAAGAGCCACAGCCTCAGCAGGCACTAGGGCTGCAAATTTGCTATAGGTAGCAAAATTTTGCAAAATTGTAATTTTGTAATTTTTCAAAATTGCAAGCTTTCGCAAATACCGCAGAGAATGCTTGAATTATTGCGCTCACAAAATCTTGGAGGGACTGACTATGTAAAGGCAGGACAATAACCTAATTAGTCAGGTCCATCAGATCTAGCCCAAAGTAACTACATATGTAATCAGACATAAAACACTGTACCATTGTTGTCCCTGTCAACTGTACTCTCTGGAGCTTTTCTTCAACAGAATAAATGCCTCACTGCACTATGACTCAATTACAGTACTTCTGTGTTTTATTGTTATTTCAAAATGCAAATACAGTTAGTTAAGTCACATCTTACATTCCAATAGCAACTGAATAACTGGATTCACATCAAAGTGGGATCCAAATTCCAATCCACACTGGAATTGGAAACTATCATGTAATGTTATTGTTCTATAGAACAAGAAGCTTAGTGCTTTTATCATGAAGGCAGAATGGGCTTGTTTCCGGTTTTATTCTGCATATTTCTGTCAGCTTGGTGCACCAGGCTGGGATTTATGTGTTCTGACATCACTCTGATGCTAATAGAAAGGCATGCAGAAAGGGAGCTGTATTGAACTCTCTACTCAAAACGAATCCACTGCTCATTACTTCATTCAAAGTAATTCTATTACTTTTGGTATTACTCCATGGGAGCAGTAAATCATTACAATATTTACATAATTTTATTCTTATACAAGCTATTCTATTTGAGGCAAAGGGATTGCTATCCATTCTTCCACTGCTGCAAAAGTTTCCAATTATCATGAGCTTAAAGTAGCCCTGCCAGCCCCTACTGTACTAGACATGAGGAGTGGAGGCACATCTTTGTCGACAATCAGTCTAAATATTATATTATGTAATACCTTGTTTATGTAACTTAATGAACTAATGAACTGCATGGTCATACAGCCCCAGGCTATATGGTGGGTGGAAACAGAACTACATGGGCCAGTGGGCCTGAGTGTTACTGGCTGTTGATTAGTTAGATCTAGGTAAGGTTGTTCTCTGGAAAGTCCATTGAGACATGCTTGTGACAAAGAGCTATAGAAAGGAAGAAAACAGAGGAAACAAAACAGGAGGTGATACATTTGAACTGAAGAGTGCAATCTAAAAGTGGAATTCATACGACTGGCCATGACCGCAGATCACTGGCCACTTGCACAAGAGGTTTATGCAGATGGTTTGTATAGGATGAGGTAAGGTCTGTTGATGTTGTTGCAATTCCTATTGTCACCATTGAAATTTCAGATTACTTAATGCCCATTTAAATGGTGGCTGTCATTATGCCTCACATGTAAAAGAACCTGCAACTGCATCAAACCACAGGACACTTATTGTGAAATATAATAAATCAGTTTTTCTAAGTTCCCTGTTTCTATAGGACATGGAGCATATTTATAACCATGTAGCCTAATACATCAAATTAATATCTTAAATTCATAGCACAGCATGATGCCTTTGTCTCCCCTTAGAGAGATTTAATTCTAGATTTTAAGTGTTGGTTTACATAAGAAAATGCAAATGTCTCAGTGTAACAGTTAATTTTATTCATGGTGCTGCTGACGCCGTGGTCAAAGAGGATATTCGTCATCAAAATAGAAGCAGTGTTACATGTAAAACGCCTCCATGGCAAAGCTTAACTCACCACTGATTTGTCTGAGTGGGCGAACAAGCGGGGCAACCATGTGAGATAATTGATGAGATGCTAACAACCAGGCTCTGTCTCACTGCAGGGCTCATTGCACTGAGTGGAGGAGCCTGGATCTGACTGGATATGTTACATTCCAAAATTAGTACTTTCCTGCAGCTCCCACAAGGTCACAGACCCACATTTTGCCCTAGAGACCCCCATTTGATTGGATATAATACCAAGGATCCACATGAGAAAATGTTTATTGTTGATGTAGCCCTAATTTATAGGACTGTCTAAACTACACATGAAGATGATTGTGGTGAAGGTAAAATTTAGAAATATATCAGTCATTCTTATATTGGGCATAAATTGCTTGCCTGGATAACCTTCTTTTGGGCATGGACAATCACTAAAATGCCTGTTTGTTTTTTTTTCAGAGCAACAAATCAAAATATATAAATCACTGGCAACCCCAGGGCCCCTCTTTGAGAACTACTGCTCTAAGTTTTAGCTGCTGTGGATACATTGGCTAATTACCAACAAATACACTGAAGTTAAAAGACTTGTGGGTAAAATGCCTAATTTAAAAGAACAAGAACATGTCAAGAAAACATTGAATATGATTTTTCCAGGTACTTCAGTGCACGATAGGTGAACATGCAGTATACAGCGATGAAATGCACATGTGAAAATATATGATCACAACAGGATATGTGGGAACTTAATGTGTGCCTAATCAAAGATACAGCCCATGTATAAATGTGATTGTAATTGGTTACACAATACTGGAAAAATCAACCCATAAACTCTTTGACTTCACAAACTTCCACAAACTCTAGCCCTTAGAAATGCATAGGAAAATGGTTTAATTCTCCTTGCATTTTAGACATTTTTTATACATGTAATGTACTTCAGTTATGTTACTTTTACACAAGACTCCACCGCTTGGATCTGCTGATGATAAGACTTGGCTATATGATGGTTGATTTGACAAAGCGTGAACTTGACCTCTAAGCACTAAAGTTAAAGCACTCTGCTCATCTAAATGATCTTTTCAGAAAGAGAGTGGAAAAATATGGAATCAGAAGCGTTGTAAGAGAGTCTTGTTAATATACTCATAAGCAAGTTTTGCTGCTGAAAAACTGGGGTGTCAGGAGACGGGGGGGTACGGCAACAGGGAACAGGGGTTCCTTCTCTTTCAGTTTTTATGCCCCAGATATCTGGAACAAACTCCCAGAGAATTGTAGATCTGCTCCAAATCTCAGCTCTTCTAAATTAAGACTAAAGACTTTCCTTTTTACAACTGCCTTTTATTAAACCAAATTTATCTTACACTGCACTATTTCTTATTCTATTGCTATTTTAATAATTTTGTCTTTAATTTTTGTTTTTAATGATTATTTTAATAATTTTGTCTTTTATCTCTGTTTTACTGATTGCTTCTACTGCCTGTGTTGTGCTGTATATTTTGTCTTCTTGTTCCTGTTTCTGTATAAGCACTTTGAATTACCTTGTGTCTGAAAATGTGCTATACAAATAAACTTGCCTTGCCTTGCCTCTGTAAAGGACTGCTCTAGTGTGACGTTTTTGCTCAGATTTGTTTTCCATTGCTTTTAATGTTGTTCCTGACTGTCTTAACCTGCTTGTGTCATAATTAGATTTTTCAGTTTATCAA
>OMLF01043715.1:8870-20865 GCA_900302615.1 Holocentrus rufus
AAACATCTGGATACACTACATTGTATCGCAATTATCAATCAACATTTTACATATTTCACTACACCAACTCAGAAAATGGCACACTGGTTAATAAATAAATAAATAAATACATGTTCACAAATTTGCATTAACTTGCCTATGCTGTTTTCCAGAGCCCAAGCTGGACCAGGACTCCAAATGACCCATGACAACTACCTCCTACTCTCCTTGTTTTCCTTCAGTCTTTCCACTTCTCTCCTGTCACCCAGCATCTCCCCGACTACCTCCTCCATCACCTTTTCGTTTCATGTCTTCTTCCACTGAAGAGAGAAGAAGAGGAACAGAGAGATAAAGAGAGCATCAAGTTTGTTTGGGGTAATAAGTGATATTGTATTATTGACTGTGCATAATGTGAAATGATGATAGCAAAACAACGAATGTTTTATTAAAGCAATAATTTGAACAGAACTATATTCCAGAGCTCAGTGTTTGTGTTTCTCTGTATGTATGTGTGTGTGCAGGGGCATGTGTGACCGATTAATACATCACATAGAGCAGTTCAAGGACTCACGAACAGTAGGTGGCACTCTCAGAGCATCATCTCCCCTCCGTTTGGCTCCATTTCACCTCCTTCTACTGCTGTCTCTATTTATACACCTCACTCTCCTCCTTTCTGGCATTCTCTCTCTTTCTTGTCTTTTCTGTCCTTTGTGTATCTGTATTTCCACGTATTCCTCCCTCCGTACTCACAGCTCTCATCACACTGCCTTTCTCTTATTGTGGTGACAGAGGCAGTCTTTGCCAAGTCAAATCTCCCCTCAGTCACGACTCTGAGGTGTGAGTCACACACATACACACCACACTTACAGCTGGCTTTAACTGAGTAGCTAAAAGTATTTTGTCTTTGCCAAAGCAAGCACATAACCAGACAATAAATGATCTAATAAAATGTAAATAAAATAAAATAAAAAGATCATACTAAAACAGTATGGCAGAATGGCGTTGAATAATAGAACAGAAATAAACAGCACAGGTCAGAGCATACTGAGAACAGAGCAGACATGAATAATAGCGAAAAAGATAGTGAAACACAGATGTGCCATTCATACTTAAATTCCAGCTGTGGTGATGATGAGCTTTCTAGTCCTCGAGTGACGTCATCTGACTTAGGCGGTCGCACAGACTGCCTGTGCAGAATATCGGTGTGTGCGTGGTGTCCTTCAGTTATCTGGTTAACTGCACACGAGGTTGCCAGGTTTGGTCGTCTGCCACCTTCACGGATTATGACTGTTATGGACAAGAGCACCTAGCTGACAGTCGTTGCCAAGCCAGTTTCCACTATTTTATTGCTTGTCTTGATGTGTAGCGGCACGCGCGCGCGCACACACACTGACACACACACATACACACACTGTACATCATCACTACCACCACACGCGCTCACACACCGCCATCCTGCTTGTGACAGAGACGGGGACAGCTGGTTAGCTAGCTTGCTACTTCTCGCTAACTATTACTGATATTTTTAATTTTTGTTCTGTTGTTGTATAGTCGTGAATATCGTTGAAATACGGATTATCTGCATCTCCCCTCGGCTGACTGGGAGTCGCCATGGAATGCCGTGTTCTGTCCATACAGAGCCATGTAGTCCGGGGATATGTGGGCAACAAGAGCGCCTCTTTCCCATTGCAGGTAAATATAACGCACAGGCTTCTATTATCGGACAGCTAGTGGCTATATATCCATTATCGGACACGACCCTGTCTGACATGCTTCTTTTCCTTTTCGCACAAAATTTGGACGACTACCCCTCACAAATAGCCAGCCGACAGTAGCCAAACAGCGTTGCTGTTGTATTTGCAAAGTTGCGTAACGATCGGTGGTAATTTAATAGCTCAAAGTGAATTTGATTTTTGGTTACCGAAAACGAACGGGTGCATCAGCCTAAACAAACGGCGGACGAGTCAATTTGCGGCCGCGGTTGCTTGTGTTTTCTCGGCACCTAAGCCTCGAAACGGGCGATATTATATTCCAGATAGCCACATATGAATTAATAGCTGTTAACAAATGTGAAGTGTGATGCCATTACTGCATGGGCTGTGAAAAGCCCAAAACAATACCACGTTAAACGTTTGCGGCGACCGGGATTGGCAGCGTGTCCGACAATGGACCTGTCTCCATCATTCGTATTCGGCTTTGAGTAATTACCGTCCATCACGTGAAAACATACTTAGGTTAATATACTAATCTACTACTACGCGTTTATTTCTTTAAGCTTGCAAAAGTGTGTCCGATATTGGATATCCTGACGGCAGTCAACGATTTAGCATGGTAACCATACAGATGGATGAGTGATAACGATGATAACGTTACAGTCTGTGGATATATGGAAAACAAGAACGCATATTTCCCCATATGTCACTATAATTACTCAGTTGCTCTGATTATATCTAAAGTATGTCTTGGGTGTACATATGTCAAATGCTAGCTAATGATTATCTCAGCACTCAGTGGGTAGTTTGATCCCAAAAAGCAACTAGGCTGTCAAGCAGTCACTTACTGCGCCTCAGCCTTCCATGTGCCAGATGGCTCACAGCAATCAGACAAACACCTGCAATGGTCTTGAAGTGTGGGGAACATCTTATGGCAGTGGAAATGGGGAGGACTTCCTCTAGTTATATACTGTGATTGCTTACAAATCAGTCATCTGCACAAGAGGATAGCTGGCATATTACTTCGGAAAACCCACTGGAGTATAAAGAGACTGAAAAGATCACAGCTGTTGCAGATCTACTAATTTAGACTGGTTCAAGATGTATTATGTCTTTTAGCCTAATAGTAGGAACCTAGTGACTCCTGTGTTTAGCCACTACACAACAACAACAGCTATTATACTACTACTACTGCTGCTAAAAGTAATAATCACTTATCTGGAATCAGTTTACAAACTCCTGTTAAGGAAGGAACAATGACTCATAAAATACATCAGGATCTAAAATGAAGCAGTACATTCCAATGAAAACTGATTGTAGTGGATAAGATGGCATTGACCATATATAAGTCGGCAGGATCTCAACCATAGATATAGTAATTGTGGCATTGATGAGTTATTGTCACCATGAGGCAGCAAATAATAAAGCACACAAAAAGGATGTATCAACATTAACAAACCTGTGTGTCTTCTTTGGGAGAGACAACGCACATTTGTTGTCTTGTTTTGAAAAGTAGGCCTAACACAAATATAGGCCATGTCGTCCCAGAAGACACAGATGTGTCAGAATGACATTTCGGTCATTTTAACACCTCTGACATATGACATTTTCAGGGTGCAGCAGGTGGATCCACAGTGAGGGGACATACAGACTTTACTTTGCACCTGCTGGCCATGAAAGCGATTCCCCTCCATCTTCCTTAGTGTTGACAGTAGAATGATTATAGCAATTAATAATTACCAACATTTTGCCCCTCACTGGATGACAGTGATGATGATGATGAATTGGTAATAAAGATTATGAGGGTGATTGTTCCAGGTCTGTATTCTCCTGCAGTTTGACAGTCGGTGGTGATGCAGAGGCTGCTGTAGGCCTACGTGTCCCATCGTCTTGACAGACAGTCACTTATAGCAAGTGTCGGGTCTATTTTTAGCTTACAGTGCCACAGGATGTATTTTGTGGATATCCTAATGGCTGCTGGGCTTTGATGCATGTCACCAGCGCTTAGCACAACTACTAATGTTGAAATACCACCACCGACTACAGCCACTAGCACAAAGGCTGCATCAGAAACAACAGAGCACAGAAATGACAGAAGTCCCTCTGCCTTAAATGAGATATCGAGCAGGATGATGGTAATATTAACGCTACATTTGGAGTGTGTGGGCAAGCTTTAACTGAGTAAGTCTGTCAGGCTGTGCAGACAGGGTGGGAAATTATCAGCAGCCACCAGCCAAATGGTAAATCTGTCTAATCTCCTCTCACTTTGTCCAGGAGCCAACCTGCTAGTCATTACGCTCCATTACTACAAGTGCAGCTGCCCGGTGAATTTTGCAGCCTTTGCAGTTTGTAAAATGACCGTTCACTGTGGCGTCTTGTCAAGAAAGCCGGCTTCTTAAAACAGCTTGGGACAGACAAACAGAACGGCCAGAGGTCAGCAGACGACCCGCTCCCGTCGCTTAGGCTAATAATGATGATGAAGCGGTGTGAGGATAAGCATGAGGTTAATGATAATGACGTTAATTGTGATGCTAATGGTGTCAGTGAGCAGGCAGGGCGTCCCTCTCGCTGTGCTGTCAAGAAAAGAAGATCTCAGGCCATTCAGCAGACAGGAGACGGCGGTGTGAGGAGGCAGGGCCCTGATTGGCTGCCACAGGATTCCTCTGGATGACATCACTGAAGATGGAGACAGGCGTCCATAGAACTGGACTGGATAGAGTCGGCACTCCATAGAAACTGAACTGAGGAGTGATGCCTTTGACTGGCACAGCATACAGTGAGGGTTATTGAGTTCTAGGTATTGAAATGCTGTGAGGATGCAAGAACTGATCTAGAGATAGACTGATTGATAGACAGGTGAATAGAAATATACATACATGCATATAAAATATATACTATACATGTACTTTTTTTTTGCTTGCATACATGTACAGTATGTATAAAAAAATAAAGATGGGAGGTAGACTTCTAACTCCAGAATATGCAAATCAACAATGAACTTTCAAGAGGAAGCCTAAAGCTGAGGGACATTTGCAGCCAGAAATAAATCAGCATGCAGCACACAAAAGTATCTTTGATCGCTCAAATGATCAATTTGCACTGCCAAACATTAATTAAGGAAGCCCTCCTTCGCCTGTTTTCCTGATAAAGGGAGAGGAGCTTCCTCGCTGCTGAATTTGCAGAAATCGCTTAAAAGTTGAGTTTGTTGATAAGTCCACACAGCGTCCTCTCCTCGCTGGCCTCTAATCCTCGTGTAAAAGCTCTCCAGTTGCCATTGTAAACACTCCATCTGTGTCGGTGACTTCAGGCACAGGATGGAGCTAAAAAGGATCTGACCTAAATAACATATTCTTTGCCCCATCTGCACCACATGGCCATAAATGCATGTTTACATAAACAATCATCTGGCATTGTGTGTAGCCAGCAGGAAATGCACGGTCATGGTTAGATCCTACCTACACTGAGGTGTCCTGATTCTAATTTTGTCTTGTCTTTAACAGAGTCTTTGAAACGGTGAAGCAGGAAGGGAGCTTTACCTGTAGATCCGATGTCTCTACACTTTTGAAGCAAGATAATATACACTGACAGGGAATAAAATCCATTTATTGCTGTAGAAATAATCCAAAACTTTATGAACAAAGCTAAGTTCAGCTGCAAGTCGATATTATGGTAATTAGGGATGTAAAAGTTTAAGGAAATCCACCTTAAAACACTTAAACGTTATTAAAAAAAGAGCTTATTGATAATTGCTCTGATCTTGTTGTTTGGTGGTGTATATTTCTTGTTTTTGTGGGTAACTGGGCCAAGGTGACGTCATGTCGAGGTAGATCGAGGACAGCTGCAATGGGCTGGATAGCAGATTTCTCAACTATATAAAACGTCACCATTAAGTATCGGATTTTGATGTCAGCCCCTCACAGTCAAAGAGAACTATCTTCTTTCTACTCACATTATTTTGCACCAGTGCTCAACAACCAAAGGGGGAGAAGTCTATTGTAGAGGAGGAAGAAACACCCATTTCTAGCCTCAGTAGACCACAATGCAATGCTGCCTCAAGACATGTTACATTTGGAGTGAGGCAAGTGACTTGCTGCTCCTCACCTCCTCACACTTCATCATCATCATCATCATCACAGATTGAGGACATATAACTGTATATGTTTCTGAGAGTCTATAAAATCTTCAGTTGGGACATCAGGTGACGAGGGTATCTGCACACCTGACTGGTTATTTGTGTCAGGTACAAAAGGAGAAGAAAAAAAGTAGATTAAGGGTGTAACAGTTCACCCTTTTCACTGTTCAGCTCAGTTTGTACCTCGGTTTTTGGGCCATGGTTTGGTGTGGAAAAATGGTACAATTCAAGATTGTTCTTCTTAGTTTAGACATATACCAAGAATTCAAATAAGTTGAATAGGCCCCTTGCCAATGCTTTTGTGTGCAGCTCGTGGAAAAGTCAGTTATTAAATTGAATTCCTGCAGTGTGATGGTTTAATTGTGGTCCCAGTCAGATAGTAAAACATTTACTCTCTCACATGTTTGACTTACTTTGACAAGTTATTACAACAGTTTTGACTTTGTAAATCTTTGATCTGGCAGTAGGGTGGTGTAGTGAAAAAGTGGACTATCCTTTAACCAAGACATCCAGGTTCAACCCCCCTGATGTCAGCAAGCATTTGCCCTGCTGAAGTGTCCCTGAGCCAGGCACTGGATTCTTAACTACAGGAGGTGGCAGCGCTGTTCTGTGGCTGGTGCTGAACTCTGACTTTCATGTGGAGGGGGCAAAGGATGAAGTATTTGTAACGAACCACAGGCTGATTTCTTTCACTTGGGCAGAGTTTGGCATGTTCAGGGATGCAAATTGAGAACCCGTTCCAAATAAGAAAAGGAGCATTGTAATTTATTTGAACATGTTCACATGTTATCAGGCAAACTTGGTGGTCTCTCACACACTGAGGTTGTGTGTAGTTGCTGGTCTTGCTCTAACCTTCACTGAAGGCCCTGACCTGTACTGTCTACACTGTGTTCAGACTCAGAGATAAGAAAACAGTTGTGTTGACCCTGAAAACCTGTGCAGGCCTACTTTTTCCCACACAGAAAATTGATCAGGAATCAGTAAGGGAATCACTAAAGAACTAGATCAATAAGCAGTATCGATAATGGCACTTATAAATGTCTATTCATCTATGCATTGATATCAATAAAATCTTTTCAGTTCCCATCCCTAGGTATGTTGTTAGAGGGTCTTGTGCTAGAAGTTGCAAGTATTTAATCTTTTTAATAAAAGTACGCCGCTGTTTGTTAGAAAAATATTTCATGAGTCTCAGAGCAGCAGCAGGAACCGTTAGCAGCTCGTCCCAAACAAGCATCTGCTCAGCGCTGTTAGATGAAAACGGGCCTGAACAAGGACAGACAAAGTCCAAACCAACATCCCCCCTCCTCCTCCTCCTCTTTCAACTGGGAGTCGCCGCTCCTCCCCTCTCCACGCAGGTTCCTGTATCTCAAAGTTAAATCGAACAGAACAAAGAACCCATTCACTCTGGCTGCTTCAGCTCAATTAAACAGGCTGGTGTAGATAATAATTGACTGTGTGCGTGTGGATGAGGAGGGGATGGAGGGGAGACACCGGGAGTTGCTCTTTTTTTTTTAACTTCCAGCTCTGTGCAGGTTTCAGCTGGAAGTCAAACTGCGAGGACATTGTCCTGTCCTCCAGCCAAAGTTAGGGTTAAACAGAGTCAAACAGAGTTAATTCAATAATCTAGTGTGTGTGTGTGTGAGGACCTATGACCCTGCTACTATACTAGTAAGGACCAGGTTGATTTCTGGACATAAACAAGTCCATTTGACCTGTTTGGGCCATTTGCATGTGACAGTGTTGAACTTGTGAAATAAGAAAATAAGAAGAAAGAAAAAAGGATGTGTCATTTTTAACAAATCTCCGTGTAAATGTTTGTATTTTAACATGATGTTCAAAATGACGCATTCTTTTAAAGACTGTGGATCCTGCTCAGTCTAATCTCTCTCTCTCTCTTCCAGGTCTTAGGGTTTGAGGTGGACTCCATCAACTCTGTCCAGTTCTCCAACCATACAGGTGAGGCTTGTGAATTTATGCATTTGTGTACGAACATGAAGCTCTATGCAAGCCGGTTTTTGTCTGTGGGTTGGTGTGTGTATGTGTGTGTGCGTGTGTGTGGGTGTATATGAATCAGCCGTGCCCCTGGTGTCATGGTGAGGTGTTAGCGAGTTTTGGAGAGCTGGTTGTCGTAGAGACAGTTGCCAATGTAAGGCTGAAGCCCGACGAGCCTCTAGCTGAGTCAGGTTTTAAGCGGCCGGCGGCTCCGAGGGCCGACATCAGACCGAAACACTCATACACACAAGCTGCTGTAGGGGGCTCAACTCCTTTAACAGTGTGTGTGTTTTCTCCTGCTGTCTTTTGATATCTGAATAAAACCACCTGTTGTACCCGTTTTGATGAAACTTGGAGGGATGATGCATCTTGTCACAGATTGGCCCGAGGGACACACGCATCATAAATAACATGTTCGCTTGTTAAATTCTATTTGCAGTTACAAATCTGCGCAGCGTCTTCCCCCTGTTTCGCGGTGCTGTTTTGTCTCCTGTTATGTTTGCAGACTGGACTTGAAGAATGAATCAGCTGAGCGCTGTGATAACAAACAGAGCTGCCCAGCTGCTGCTTGTTACTTCACAGTGGATTTGACCGCAGGGATGCAGACTTGCTCCCACTGTCAATAAAGATGGAAAACACTCATGGTAACTTTTGGCTGGTAAGGCAGGCTTTGCATGGGGCAGCTGCAACTTGGAGTTCCAGGCGAACCGTCCAATGGAATTTATATTCGGTTTGCATCATCATTTGGGTTTGTTGACATGGCAGCAGTGACATTTTCCATTTGTTGCAACCTGCAACTCATTGCATGGAAGTTGCATTGTGTAAAGCCAACCTAAGATCCTCAGCTCTTAACCTGCTATGACTCACCAAGATCCTGTCCTGTTTGCAGCTGGTGGGAGAGTGAAAGTAACAGGTGACTCAAGTCTTAACAAGCTTACCAGTGGGTTAAAAAGTTACTTTTACTCTTTGAATCCAACGAACATTATTCAATGAACACAAAACTCTTAGTCAAGTCCTTCTGACAGAGAAATTTGGACAATTCATATTCACCACAAGCCAAAAGCTGGTACATTTTTGCTCTAACTTGTAGGTGTGTTCATCCTAAATATAGTTTCCTTTCAGGAAACTATATTTTGGATGTCCCCTTCTATTGGAAATAGAATAGTGTTTCTTCTTCTTGATTGGTATTCCGTGGATGATCTTGATCACCTCATGCTTGCCTAGTTTTTCCACAGGTTTTAGTTTGAGTCTGCAGTGATCATGACCTCCATCCAGCTGCCTCTGGGTCAGATGAGTTCGAGCTAGCAGGCTCCACTGTTCCTTCAGTCTCAGACTAAGTGTGGTTTGTCAACTGGTGAGTGGGCTGTTTGAAACCCGTGGGGTTAGACATCTGGTTGCACCCTTTCATTACGCCTTAGAGACTGTAGATGAGCTTGAAAATGATGAAAATGACCTGTTGTGATGTCGCGGGCTCGGAGTAAACGTGATTGTAGTTGTAGTGTAGGACGAGAGTTGTGTGGGAGAGCGTAGGGGGCAGAATCAGGTTTGCAGAAGGGGGGGTAAAGCTGTAATTTACCACTCAGCCTCGTGGAGGTGTCGCCTCCCTTCAGCTAAACATCTGTGACGAGAGCTGCACCCACTTCCCTTTAACATCCAGAAGTTGGAGGGAAAGTCGAAGCCCTTTTCCACCGTGAGAACCTAGCGAGGCGTACCGCACCGAGAAACCTGTTCCATGGGTTCTGGTATCGTTTCCATTGGCAACGACTCCGTTATAGTCACACGCCAACAAAAACAAACCCCAAAACCGAGGAAACTGCAAGTTGAACAAATGAAGTGGTGCGTTCCCTTTTCGGTGTTTGGGGAGTTGGAAAGTGTCCAGTGGGAACTATTCGAAATGAAGAAGTGTATTTATGACGCTCTTCAGACTTGACGGTTTGCTGTTCAGGACTTCACAGGTTCTGAGACGTCCCAGGTTGTGGCCGGTTGCGGGTTTACCGCTGGTTGACGAACAGGGGCTAAACGTGGCGTACGAGGGCTTCCTGGGGGGTTCCCAGCAAAATGAAGAATAGTCTAATGTCACTGTAATTAATTAGAAATTATCCCATTTAGAGAATACATCAGAATGACTTTTCTAATCATAGGTTTCCCTCTCACTGTTATTATCTCTGCAGACATGTAGGCAGCTCTGCAATCCAGCTTCACTTCAACAAGGAGAAATCAAATAGAGTCTCATGTGTGTCTGTGTGAGGGACCTTGACCTAGTTTATGGCATGAGCTTAATCAGATTATGTGTTTTGGAAAATATTTGTTTGGGGGGGCTGTCTTTAATTTGACACATAAAATGGAAGATGATGTGTGTGTGTGTGTGGATCTGTGTGTGTGAGAGAGAGACAGATGGTGGAATTCAGATAAAGACAGAAACGGAGACAATGAAAAAAGCAGACAAAGACAAAACAAAGAAAGCGAGTCGGACAGTGAAAGACAAACTGCGTTCAGGGGAAGACGGGGAGCGTGATGCGAGCGGCAC
Source organism: Holocentrus rufus (assembly GCA_900302615.1). Lineage (NCBI taxonomy): Eukaryota > Metazoa > Chordata > Actinopteri > Holocentriformes > Holocentridae > Holocentrus > Holocentrus rufus. The sequence goes on from OMLF01043715.1 coordinate 19,213, forward strand.
GGCGAGGAGGACGCAGCAGTAAACACGAGTTGCGACAGCAGCGAGCGATGACGTCAGAGTCAGCGCGCTCGTCGACAGGACTGCCTCCTCCGCTCCCGCCCGCCCGCTCACACACACACACACACACACAGACACGGAGCGCTGCGAACGCTGGTGACTGCTCATCCCTCTCTCTTTTTCTTGGCCCCTCCGGCTTTCTGCCGGCTTGTTGCTTAGCAACCGGCAGCGCACCACGTGACCTGGCTGTGACTCACCTGGAGCTGCGACATCATCGGCCTGCAGCAAGCACGTCACACACGCACTAATATGCGAGCATAAGCATTCGTGTCACACATGCACGTAAAAGCAGATATAGAGAGACGCAATTAGATATTCTTGCTGCATATGCTCACACACACACACACAATGATCCGGTGGAGGTGTGTATGTCACAGGAGGGGTGTGTTTTCTGGTCTCTAAAGGCTTCAGGAAGACCAACACACACAATCCTGTATGTGTGTGTGTGTGTGTTCTTGTTCTTTAATCCATGTAAGAACCAGTTTGAGTTTTCGTGTATGATCATTCTGTACCTACAGTTTGTTTTCTCTGATCTGAATCACAGTGTAAAAGTTCACTGATTGGTCGAGGTTCACGCCGCCCAACTGCAAAATCAAACCAGAGCTTATAAACAAAAATCCCACCGACCATAAAGCAGCTTCCTTATTGAACAGAGTTTCAGTAACTTCTCGTTTTGTTGGAAGATTTTGGCCACAGGTTTGGTCTGTGTCAGCGTTCAGATTGATGGACTCGTCTGGACTTCATACCTGTGAAGAATATAAATCTCATCCAGGCTGCAGTTTGCCCTCGGCTCATTTTCTTATGCTTTGCTTTCTAAGCATGAGGAACTGCTGGGGTGATATCTGTCTCCTCATACCCAGAAAACCATCTGAAAATCAATTAAACAAGGAATATCACACCTATAAAACCTTTTTCTTTTGAATGAGGTCATTTTGGAGATAGTCACTTTTTCAGGTGGCTAGTTTAGGGTTAGGTTTGGGTTCAGGTTTAAGATTAGAAATTAGATTTGTGATGTAATGGAGAGAGTTACAGTTCGGATTTATGCAGTGAATTTGGAAAACTTTCAACAGAAACTGCTCATTGTAATCAAAGTACAAGGACGTGTGTGTGTGTGTATTTGTGTGCATGTCCTGTAACTTTAAGAAACACATATGATTGGTTTTAATGAATAAATACATCCTGACCCGAGTGTGAAAGACCTTCTCCCCTTTCTTTGCTTTCTCAGTATCTTTCTCGCCACCTTGGAGTTGATTGTGAAGCAGTGCTGGAATTACCTCATTTGTCAGCAACTTAGAAACTTGCACAATAAAGCCCACTTCTCCTCTCCTCCTCTCTCCTCCTCCTCCTCCTCTCTCCTCTTTCCTCTCCTCCTCCTCCTCTCTGCAGGTTACTCCCACTGGAAAGGTCAGGTGTTGACAGCAGACGAGCTCCATGTTCTTTATGAGGGAATCAAACTGAACAACGTACACCACTATGACTACGTTTTAACAGGTAAACACACACACACACACACACACACACACACACACACGGATCAGAACGTGCCCACAAGGACACCTCAGGAAAGCTCTTAAAACATGTGGTTACCCAAACTGG
>OMLF01043717.1:0-20222 GCA_900302615.1 Holocentrus rufus
ATTGAGTAAGGCGAGATGAAGGTCGACTGGATTTCTGAGCGCACAGACACGCGGAGACAAAGAGGGCAGAGGGACTGTAGGAAACAGGGCAGAGGGAAAGAGTGGAGAAGAAGACAGTTTTGTGTTGAGTTATGCATGTGTTAATGCGGAAACCTTTATTTAATCAGCCAAAATAAGCACACATCCTTGTTTATAGTGGAGATCAGATTAGATGTAGGGTGAGGCAGGGTTACATGAATACAAACAGTCACACCTGGGAGCTGCCCAGCATAACCTCAGTGTTGACTGCTGCCAATCTGCATTGTCTTGCTCCAAGTGCACTTTAAAAAGGAGTTGCTGAGTCTAGACCCTGGACTTCTGATCGCTCCTCCTAAAAGCGCCATGAGATGCTTGGAAGATCATCAATGGTCAGTGGATTTCAATTCTAAAATGTCCAACCATGATCAATATCTCAGTTTTCAATCAGTTTTCAAAGAACAGATATTGGAATATGTCATTCTTATTTAAGCAAATAAAATTCACAGAGAGGGAGTGGAAGATATTGTTTCCATGCCAGTATTTTTTCAGCATCACTTTGCCTCTTTGATCTGATAAATTCACACAATATGCTTCAATCTTAAGCGATGAATCCTCCCTACTAGACACATGTGTGAGCCTTTTTGATTCAAAAAATGCATTATGCTCAAAATTTGAGACTATAAGCAAGTGCATGCCAATTAATATCATATATGCCAAGTGCACAAATATGAACTAGGAGCTTACCTTAGTGCTACTTCTCAGTGGGACTCACTGGCATCTACACCCTTTAACTAACCTAGAAATCATCATCCTTCCACAGAGCAGAGGTTTGGTGGCTCTAATTACTCCTTTTGTTCAGTGGATGCCAAAAATGTGAACTTTCAAATGAGTGTTCATATGGGTTGCACCTATTGCTCCAAGACATTCATGTCATACTTCCCAGTCCCCTTGTACAACCCGGGTTTTACCATTCTAATGAGGAGCTCCGTCAAAAAAGTAATAATACATATAATAATATTCCTGCTTTGCTGCATATCTCAAGAATTATTTCAATTTTTTTCATGTCACACAAATCTCAAGGCGCAGGCTAAGAGGTGGCACTCAGACAAAACAAAGCAGAAAGACTTGTGAAATAATGGTAGCGTGCCCAGTGAGATTTTGTCCCCTCCATGAAGGTGTGACAGAACTTGCTAGAATGGGGTGCTCTAGATGCCCACATGTCATGTGCTACACCCCCACATACACCAGGAGCTCCTGTTAAGGGTTATTTTTACCCAGGCACCTGGAGGTGTTACAGACTTGCTCTGGCCTGCACATTCTTTTCCCTCAGCACAATCAGGTGTGAGAGCAAGTGATCTTCGTTCACTGCAATTAAGATTCTGCCTTCATCTTCTCCTGGTACACAATTACTGCTCTGCTGCTGTTTGCTCTAATTGCTCTTTCTGCAGGGATTGGTGGGAAGCCAGTGATTGTGATGGGTAGGGGATTATCTCCTTTCCTTTACTCTGGCCCCTTAAAAAAATCATTTGTAAACTCCCCGGTGTAATTACTGAGCCTCATGATTAATTGTCCATTGAAATTAGCCCGGGTCTAGCTTTCATTTTTACTGCAACGAATATTAATTAATGTTAACTCTCCCCTTTTCTTTTTTCACCCTTTTCTTAAGCACATCTTTTGAATATTCATTGTGGTCTTGAAAAATGGGCACAGCCCTGTACCTTGAATCAGAGTGCTGACACTTGGCTATCACTAAAAATACATATCTGGAATTAAAAGATGTGTTTTAGGTCATAAATAATATTTACAGGAGGTCGACAGGTGAAGAAAGCAAGCTCTTATTTAAATCACGTCTCATCTGTTAGTCGGGAGGTGTCAGGGAATATGCAAAGCAGGGCCTCAGCTTTTGTTTTCCTTTGGAGAGGGAAGAATAGTCACATTTAATTCAGTTTGTGTTTATTTAACCCTTGTGATAAATGACAAGTTGAATAAGTGCTATATAATCACATTCAGCATATTGTCATTCTATAATGTATAGATCGCAATGTCACCTTGAATAAAGCATGCACCAAAAGAATACATTTGGGTAATAATATGGAAATTTACACTAAGGTCTGAATCAGATTAACATTAGAATATCTCCATATTCCATCAAGCTTCGAACAATCTCATTGGCTCAGGTCAGTCGTTCCCAACCTGAACCACAGAGCATCCAATATGATTGGTAGAAACATTATTTTTTAAATCACACTGTCAGAAAGCCTTTAAATCTTTAAAGTTGTCAAAAAAGAACATTTACCATTTAAACATGTCAGGGTAGGAATGCCGATGTAGTTACAGGTGATTTAGGTGATGGTGAGAACTGTTCACTGACCCCGGATCAGTACTCCTACCTTAGATAGTAGAAATTAGCGTGTTTATGGTGAATTACAGTTACTCATAAGGAGAAATACATTAAGTCAGGTCCCTCTGCCTGGTGTTGAAATAGAGTGCTGTCAGCACATTACCACATCACCTTCTGACATGAAATTGGGACACACAGCACAAGGCCCAACCTGTTACCACAGTGTTGTTGCTGGCTCCCCTCCCATTCTGGCCAGGCCCAGCAATGAACCAGAGCCATCCACGGGAAAACCCTAGGCAATTATTTTAACTGCGGCACTTATTAATAAATACATAATTTGTTATTTTTGATCATAATACTCATTGGGCCATTTATCAAGGCAATGATCCACATATAGTAAAAAGCTTAGTCAATATTTATAAAGTTGTAGTCTCATCTGGGCGGAGTTGGAGTTTAACTAAGGCTCAAATCAAGCACAGTGACTAAATGTGCTCTCAAGCTTTGACCTCTGACTTTTTAAGTCTGCAGAGAAATATATCTTTAAATGTTGCGTTTGAAGTATATGACTGGCTTGCTTTAAAGTCTTCCAGTAAGAATGATTCACATGTATCGGCATTCAACATGACAGCTGGATTATTGTGGAGCTGAAAGTAAAATACTGAGCTCTGGGGTGAAACGATGAAACCTCACCTAAGATGTCTCAATACCCAAAGTGATTACATATGAGTACTGTAACTTTAATATAAGGCATAGTTTAATTTCTACAAGTGAACTATGAAAAATATTTGACAGCTTACGATGTCAAGCAGTCAAATAATTTAGTTATTTTAACTTACAATTCCTAAATAGTTATATCTCGGTACTTGCTTTATTAGTAGAATAAAGAAAAAAAAATAGTGAGTGAAGTGAAAATTTATTGATTGAAGAAATTAGATGTTTATGACAACTTAAGTATATATATATATATGCATATATAATTTTTTTTACTCATACCTACTGTTCTGCTGCTTCATATCTAGTTTATTTGACTTCAGACTGTGGTACTCCTCTGGATTTCCAAAGAAAGTTCATTTCATTTTAATTAACTTTACATAACACATTGGTGACATTAGTTTGTGTATAACAGTAATACAATCAGCTTAGTGACTTTATTTAATCACAAATCAATCAAAGTGTATAAACTTATACAAGGTATAATTAGATATGGCAGAAAAATATTATATGTAATAATTAAAAAGAGATCACTCACATATTTCCCAAAATAGATTAAACTTACTTTTTGCAAACCGTGCTCCATTTTCATATTAATTAAGCTTCATTTTTAATAGCCACTCAGAGGATCATTGTGAGATTTATAATAATCACTGGTGCTTCAACAGGTATGTTGTTAGAGAGAGCTTTTCAAAGCTAATCTGTCACTTTATTGATGGGAAATTCACAACATGCACAGTTACTGTGATCACAATTCATCATGTAATTACCTCTATTGAGTTAGCTTGACTGAAATACTGTTGTTGTATGCAGAGCAGGTTGTTAATGTTGCAAGTGCATTTTGCACTTACCAACAAAGCTGGATGCACAAAGCATAACAAAGCTTTCTTTTAACTGTAAGTTGTACAATTAAATTATTTTTTTCTGTGTGCCTCTCAGTTTTTTGTCTCATGGACGTTATTGGGAAGTGACATTTTTATGATATATTTAGAGAAGTGTATCCAATACAGACTAGCATGATAATCGTTAAGAAATGAGTTACATCTACAGTGAATGATCAGTGCTGCCTCTGATTTCAGTTCATAGTGTAAGAAGATACAAGGTCAGGCATGCGGCAGCCTCCTGCTTTAACCCCAGCTTCCTGTGTAACAGTATAGCATTTCTGTTTAACTTTATAATCAGGGCTTTATTAATGCAATGCTTTTCTTCCGCCTAATAATGCAACAACACAAATAAAATAAATTGTGATCAATGGAGGCGAGCAGAGACAGATGAGGAGTCTGTCACACTGGGGATGATACCAATTTATCTCTTTAATGCATCTCCATGGGGTTCTCTCACTAAAGGATACAGATTACTGAACCCCTTGTCTCAGAGGGAAATGCGTGAGAAGAATCCATATAATATAACAAGATGGAGAGCCCTTCTTTCATCTTGTATCATTCATGCTTCTTGGTCACTCTCTACATCAAACGCAAGAATGTCCAACAGCCATGTGTTTGCTTATTCTGAGAAAAGAGAGGGGTTTGTGTGTGTGTGTGTGCGTGTGTGTGTGTGTAATACTGGAGGTTTATAACATGGTAAAACTGCAGCAATGCAATGTAATTTAACAGCATGTAACTGTTTGGTCTCTCAAAACATAAATTACTTATGCAAATGCAACCTATTTAAGAACTATTTTTAGCTATTACAAGCAAAAAGGTTCAATCACTGCTGACTCTGGTTTCTTTCAAGCCACAATCCTCCTGCTAGCTAAATGCAGCTGATAAGGATGGCAAATAAAAAGGCACATCTGAAAAAAGGCTGGATCCCTAACACAAACTGCACCTTTGGGTTTTCCACTTCCTGGAAAGGGTGAGCTATAAACAACTGAAGCTATCTTGTGGAAATCACGACAGCGGAGCGAGAGACAGAAATCTAACATGTGACAGTGAATGAAGGCAAGGGAAGACACACCCCAGCAGTAAATAAGGAATTCCCTACAGCTCTGCTCACAAACCAGAAGGCAAAAGTCATCCAGGTCACTGCGCTCCTCCGCTAATGGCACCAGTAAAAAGCCAAATACCACAGAAATCTTCTCATTTGAAGGCAGGCAGAGAAAATACAATCAGTCCTTGCCCGAGGCCTTGAGGACAGTACTGTCATCTCCGAACTGGAAGCTTTCATTCAAAAATGCCCCAGTACACGTGAGCATGTAGAACAGGATTCATCATGTACAGCTACTTTGAAAAAAAAAAACCACACAAAAAAACCCTCCCTTGCCACACATTATCGGAGAGCAATGTGCTGTTCTCACTTAAGTGTACTCACATTTAAAAATAAAGAAATCGGTTTATGTCTTAAGGTATACTTATATATATCTTTTCATTCATAGGGCTTCTCCATTCGCTGAGAGCAATTGTCTGGCATTTCAGGAGGCCCAAGGTCAAATTTAGACTAGGTCATAAATTGTTTTGTTTGATGGCCTACATTTGCTTCAATAGCAGGGGGAAGGCCAAACCCATAAAACCGTAAAAGACAGGCCGGCCGACTCTGGGCTTGGCTGCCAGCATTGTTGTCCTGGGGACTAGGAGATGCTCCCAGTGGAGGTTTCATGGTGAATAAAGACTGTTATGGCCCACCATTGGCACACACAGAGGGCTCATGGAGATCATTACTGCCAGGGCCCTGTCTGTGAAGAAGCCACAATGGCAAACTCAAAGCTGAGCCATTCCATTGTGAGTCGCCAAAGGGGCTCGTCACTCGCTGAGGGTTGTATTGCTCTTTACTGACGGCTGCAGGGGAGGTATTTACGGGCAGCTAAACAGACACAAAATAGTTTTTTGAAAAGATTTTTTCCTAAATCAAGGTGCTCATAAGTATTTTGGGGTTTTGGAAATTTACTTATATTGAAATTATTCCCTCGTCTGTGGCAATAATGGTTTGACTTTAAAACCTTAAGTATAGCAGATTGATGTCCTTGTCTTAGATCCATTAGCCACTTATAATTAAGCCCAACCTATTTAGGGAAGGACAGGCTAATCATAAGATAAAATGTGTAAAAGATTGGTTAAGCCTGCTTTTGTGTCTAAAGACTAATCAGATTGCTCCCAAAAGCCCCCAACAACCTTATTCAAATACAACTTAACTCCAGCTTGATGGTTCCTCGCTGTTCTAAATCATTTACGACTACAGTAATATGGCCATAACCCATCAGCGTAGCCAAAGAGGAGAGGGGGGCTTTCTAAATCACTGCGGTAGGCAGTTTTCAGTGTTTGCTAATAGCACTTGCTGAGTAGATATTAACAGACCAAGTGCAGGCCTGTTGGTTCCGGTGAGAGGGTGATGTGGGGATCCCTGGACGGGACCTCCATGTAGGCCTGCCCTGGACAGGCCACACCTCGTTCCTCCAGCCACCACCCCCTCCCCTTCACTCAGCTACATCTGCTCCTCATTAACACCATTATAATGAGCCGTTGCACCTGAGGTAAATAAAACTCTGGTCTGGCTCTCGGTCTGGGTGCGCTCCCTCAACCCTTTCTCATACGCATCACCAGATCCAACACTGGTAGTCTGTGTGCGAGGAGAGGCTGCTGTTGTCAGAGGGGCTCGGACGTATCAACACAGAGCTGTGCCCCCACTCGGCCCCCTTTTTTTTTTTCTGCGAGGACATTAAATGTGGTCAGTGGAGGAGCTACTGGCTACACATAAAACCCCCACAGGTTCCCCATTCACAGCCATGGCCACAAAGCGGATAATGAGTTCCATAAAACTGTCAGGAGGGAAGAATAAATGTGCATCGAATACAGCAACCGTAATTCAGATGTGGCTCTAAGTAGCTGGAAGAATGATAAGAAATGGTTTTCTCTGGCATTGATCAGACACTGCAGAAATATTAACGTGTTAAAAACCTGGTAAAAGACAGCAGTAACTCTCAACCCTGGGAACATCCGTGGCCTCTGGTGGTCTGGACTCAGGCCAAGTCCAGCTCTCTTGATCTGAGGAGGTTGAATGGTCTTTAAAAAATCAGGTAACATAGTTTTGATTCTGGTAATTTCCCCCTTTGCAGTCACAGTGAGCAGGACTGCAATTGTTTCTATTTGGCGAGCAGCTCATGTTTAGTGAGGGCCGAGGATGTGTCTGCAGTTGCTGTTTCTGCAAAAAAAAAAAAACTGATTAAATAAGTGCTCCCTGAAAAATTCAACTGCTCACTCTCACTTTGCGGTCCAGTCATTAGCTCCTAAAATTTGCTCAAACACATTAAGACGTAGATATATAGCATGTAGAATTTTGCACAATTTTATTATTCTAACATTACCATAAATATGACATCCAAATAAAAATCTCCCCAAATCTGATTTAGTTGGACGTGAAGCAGTAGGCAACTTTGAACAACCCTGTTTTGACAAATGAACATGACATGCAGGGGGAAAATAATTTGACAGGTGACAAATGTTGAGCAGTGATACAATCTGAAAAGCAGGCCACCTGAAATATGACTCACTCTATTAAAATCATTCATGGAGGATATTGAGTAGTTCTTTAAAGACCTCAAATATCTGATAAGATTTACTTTCATTTGATTAAGTGTTTTTTATGATTATTACATTTAAGACAAAAGGAAAGACACATGCTCACTCAGACTGCAGTTTGCTATTAGTTTGCTGTGGTATGCGCTTGTTTGTGGGAAAACATGAATCTCTTGCTGAAATTATGTGCATATTGCATGACATTTATATATTCAAAAGCTGTGCAGTCTACACAGTGAGCAAATTATCATTGCAATGTTTACATACACTGTCATTAATTCTGTGTGGTGCATATTCAAATTTTGTGGTGAAATGTGCAGTTCAAACTTGTCGTTTAATTGGACAAGAAACCCCAGCCTCCCTGAGCTTAATACAACTGTAACTGAAACAATAATCTGCTCAACATGTTTGAATTGGCTCTTGCTGGTGGAAGTTAGCTTGCATTTCACTTATGAAATGCCATGCAGAGAATAGATGAGGTTCTTTGGGTGGATGCAAAGACACGTTGTGCTTTAGTATCCTAATTACCAGAACATGTTTGCTCTGCCAGGCTGGGAGCCTCCAGCAGCTGCTGCTTGTCCACACTAGTCCTGGGGTTTGAGCCGACTTCCAGACCCAGTGGGCAAACCTGCAGGCGAGGAAAAGACAAAGAGTACAGTCAAGCACTCAGGTCACAGTCCTTAAGCGTAGACACAATTCATGGCAGTGACTCTGTGGATTGTTGACAGCACAGAAAAATATATTGTGGTCTTCCACAAAGTGCACTTCATCATCACTGTTAGCTGAAGTTTAACATCAGTTTTTATTTTCCTTCAACCTTTGTATTTTTTCTTTGTCCTCGAGTTCTTCAGTTACATACACTTGAATTTACGGTTATCTTAAGCACATCATGGGATGAGCAGAACTCCGTCATTTCTTTAAAAATACCTTTTGCTAACCAAGTTATGGATTTATTTTTCAGTACTTTTGACCCATGCTAAGGCAGTGCCTGTCAAAATAAAGAAACGACAATGCAGAATTGCAAGATTGCTGTAAGTCAAAGGTTTTGTGATTTTACGGCTTTGTATGTTTTCATAGTAATGCATTGTAACATTTTATATGCCCACAGATTTACACTTTTGGTGGAGGAGTAGTGAAATCTAATCCATGATTTATGTTTGAATCTGTGGAAGCTGCATTCCACAGACTCTTTCTTGCTTTGATTAAACCCTGATACACATTCCAACACAAACACAGAGCGCTGGGTATAGTGAAGATCACTCAGCTTCGGACTGAATTTAAGATGTTTTTCTTTCTCTGCAAATTAACAAGTTGCCACAAATACACTCTAGAATTTCAGTAAACACATCACATATGAATTGCCATTTGTTAGGTACAAAACCCTACAAATGAAGTTTGTATTTTTCATTTTTTTGCCTCTGCGTCCCTTTATATTGATAAAAATAAACAAACTTGTACAAAAGAGTTGATTACATTTGTTCAAAGCCTAATTATCTTTTATGCAGTGCTTTCTTTCTTTCTTTTTTTTTTTGTTTGTTTTTCAGAACCCAGTGATTTACTGTTCATGAATTTATGCAACAAGGGAAAAGGAGGCAGACCTGGAGGCCATAACTCATAGGCTAAAAGTCTGCCTTATTTACATTGTATACAATGCAAACCTGATTTCTCATTTTGTTTTAAGCCTGCTGTGTAAATCTTCAGGAGAGTGCATGGGGCCCATGATATTGCACAACTCTGCACTAACACCACATGGTCACCCAGAAACATCTATCAGCAGTGTCAGCTGTCCTGCTTTTACCAAGGCATTTGAGATCATATGACGTCTGTCTTTGTTAAAGTGGCGAGGGTCAGCTTTGAACCGATGTGACAGTGACCAGTGACATTTCACGTAAAATAAATTCCTCTGAATAGGCTGTGGATTTTGGTTGTGCATGGTATCTATTTGACAACATCTTGATCAACTGCTAAATTTATTTGTCACTGAAATATGAAGTGATGCAATTGAGTTGCTCTCCTTTTTATTGCTGTAATCCACTGTGCATTTCAGTGGAATAGCATTGGCACTGCAGGTCTTACAGTGTGGGAGTAACAGTAAAGACTCTTTCCTGAGGTTAATGGATAAGCTTAAGGTCTCTCTCACCCAAATGTTATTTTTATGGCTGATTTTGGCAGGGAGCCTTTTGTTTCATTAGACCACATCTTTATCATTTATGCATTGATGGGAACACAAGGTTTTGGGGTTAGAGACACTTATTCTCTAAATGGTATTTCGCACATTCAGCCACAGGGCAAGGCTAATGGAATCTGCTGATCCCTACTGTTCTAAATGGCTGCAGAAGAGAAGTCAGCAACCCAAATTCTGTTTGAGATTCTGGGCACAAGTATTGCCAGAAGTAATACATTAACTATTATACATTCAAATATTTGATGGTTGTCAATAAACTTAATAACAGTTTTCATAGATCTATAAAAGTATCTTTCAGTTTGTTTGCATTTTCATTTGCAATGAAATCTTGTTTCCACAGGCGATGAAGGAGCACTGTAGATGTGTTATGTATTTCATATTGATTGGGTGGGCTTACTTAATTCAATTGCTGCATATCCTTACTTGAAGGGGCCGTGAAAATCGTTTGAGAATCAATGGGCGGAAGCAAGCAAGACAAAAATAATTGACTGTTTTGAAACTCCTGCAGGCAGCTGAATAACAAACCAAAACAGCTCCCAGGGATGTTTGAAATTGGTTTGCAAATCCTTCAACCACAGATCCCGACCAAGAAAAAAATGGTAATCCAGACATCCATTTTAAACTCTATGGTGCACATTAAGTTTATCTTCAGATTTTTATGTTTTGACACCTATTCAGAAATGGTATTCTAATGGTCGGTAAGGTCTGCCTCGATCACAGGAGACTGGCAGGGATCGTGGCTTTATCTTGACTGTGAAGGAGTCGACAAACCAGATGCAGCGAGGTGCAGCTCTCCCCCACGGAGCTGCCTCCCTGGGTGCCTTGAGGTCCACTTCCAATCTATTTGCTGTAATTGCCGTCAGAGTGTACACCTTGGAGTCCTCTAATTCCCTCTTTTATTTCAGCCACCATGAGGGAGACCATCTGTCCTCCTGCCTGCACTTCCCCCACCCTTTGGCTTCGGGTGTCTCCTGGTCTCCGCATAAACACATGCTCGCACACACACACACACACACACACACACACACGGATACACACGCAGCACGCCAAGATTCCTTGCCTTTGTCTGAGACACCAGGGCTTTGATACATCACACCTCAGTCCGGCCAGCGTTACATGACTGCAGCACGGGACGTTGGCGCGGTTTTATGGGGTGTGAGTGAGGATGGCCACTGGGCTGGAACACGAAAGGTAAAAGTTGTCAGGAAAATGAAAGTAAAGTGACGCACATCCCCATCTGCTGCCGCGTGACTTTTGCTATTCATTCCGTTTTTCCAAAATCTCAACATACCTGTGCCTGATCTGACATCACAGCAGCAACACATGCATACACACACACACGCCCAGGGTTACTTTAAGCTACACTGCAGTTCGGCCTTCTTCCCCTTTAAGCTTTAGGTTTTATTATTGCCAGCCTACACCCTGCCACATTTTCCTAGTCCTGCCCCCCTGGGAAAGCAGACTCAAGCTGTTGTTTGCAGCCAACACAGCTGAGTGTTCTCTCCTGAGGTGGCCACATTTTGTTTCTGAGACTATAGCTTTGTTCCAGACCACTGGTAACAGGTAGGGCTTGACCCCGACGCATCGGCAGGACAGGTGCTGTGCAGGTGCACATCTTTGCCTCAGCTTTATATCTGGCTTTCGTCCACAGGTAACTCTGAGCCCTCAGCATCTCCTGGCTCTTAGGTTCCGCCTCACATCCTCTTATAAAACAAATGTACCTCTCCGTTATTTCAATCAAAAGCCACACAGCGGCAAATATTGTACCGCGTAAACAAACAACAAAATGAAACAATAGAAAAAGACGCAGCCCTGGCAGCGGCACCTTAAAACTGAATAATAAGTGACATTTTCTGTATCTATCTGCCTGCATCTGTGCTCTCTCACTGCGTCTTTGTTTGTGGTTTTCTAGACTGCAGCCAGTGTCTGGGGTGCGACTGATTTAAATACCATCCCATCTCATTAACATGCACAGATAGAGCTGCGAGGGCCAATTACATTCATCTTGTCATGTGGCTGGGCTTCCGAGTCGTTAATATTTTATGGCAACATGCTCCCCCAGCCGCAGCAGCAACACACCAGTGCTCTTACATTATTCCACAGCTCAGGACATGAGATCAGAAACATCCCTCTGAAAACACACTCTTTTGGGTCATGACAATATGAGCATGAAAAATGAGCGGAGAGGGAAACTGATGGCAATTCTCATGTAGATGCGCCACTTTTATAATAACTGATTATTATCAGACAAGAAAATCCTCACAAAAAAAAGCAATAAATAGATATTTAAACATTTATTTATTTGTCTAGCCATTAAACATGATGCATCAAAACAAGAAGACAAATGTACAGGCAGTAATTTCAAATGTTGTTTTGGAGACGTTCTAATAATTAAAACATGAGTAAATTGATATAGCATCATAATTAGGCTGAGCAGTCAACAGAGGAATTATGGGTCCTCCAGAAATTATGAATGCATTCACTGCATCAGCGGCTGAAGAGTGACTCTGTGTCAACAATAGCAGCGGCAAAGCAGAAAAATTTCTCTGTACCAGTCTGCCAATAGACAAACATATTCCCCCATGCATTTCTCTGTCGATGTCTGTGTTGCATCTTTTTTATTCTTTGCATACAGCAGCCATATGAAACATGTCAGGTGACAAAAATTTGGCTGTTGGGAGGTGAGGGTTTTCCTCCAAATGATGTTTCTTATGACTCAGTGTCATCTCAGTGTAGCAGCGTCTGAATGTCATAGTTGTACATAACAGAAATCCATTCTGTCACATTTCTTTTGAAATGGAAACACAGCCAATATTGAAGAATTTATCCCAAAAGTCTTAGTCAAATTGTCTTAGTGTTGCCCGACCTTAAGTAAGAAGTCTCATTTCGCAGTAAGTGTCTACACAAAAACAATTAATGTTTCAACATATATTCAGTGTCCACTTTGTTTGCTATACCACCTTGTTTATGCAAAGATGATTTATACATACCTTAGATGAAAGAGAGTCATGTAGCATATGCATAAAGCAAACAGACATGGTTTAGAGGTTTTGTTCGTGTTTGTCTGGGCAGGATGTGTGATTTAAGCAACTTTGTTGGCTCCAGATGCAGCACCTCCAGCATCTCGGAAATGGCTGCCCCTGTGGGATTTTCAGGCACTACAATATCCAGAGTCTGCCGAGAACAGTGTGATCAACCAAAAAAAGAAAACAATCCAGTCAGCAGCAGTTCTGCAGATGAAAAATACTTGTTGATGAAACAGAATGAGGAGGTCAGAGGGGAATGGGTAAGCTAACAAGCAAGCCACAAGTATGTAAATAACAGCTACAGAGAACAGGGCTGTGCTGAGGGGCATCTCCAAACAACACAGCGCATCAGACCTTGAAGTGGATGGATCACAGCAGAGGAAGACCGTGCCAGGCTCCACTTCTGCAGCTTAGAACAAGAAGATGAGGCTGCAGTGGTCTGATGATTCCCCAAACTGGATGACTACAAAATGTTGCCCGGTCCAACAAATCCTGGCAACTATTGGAACATGCTGATTGCAGGGTCAAAATTTGGCAAAAACATCATGGATCCATCCTGCCTGGTGTCAACAGCACAGGCTGGTAATAGCGCTGTAATGGCATGGGGAATGTTTTCCTGGCAAATATTTGGCCTCTTAATACCAGCATCATTTGACTACAGCAGTGTACCTGAACAATACTGACGAGGTACATTGTTTCATGGCTGCTGTCTCCACTTATTCAAATTCTCCCAGCAGTATAATATGGCTTCATCTTAGGATGGTTCATGGAACGTGTCGGTGACTTTAATTTACTCAAATGCCCTGCACACTGTCCCTGGATCTCAACTCAATACAGCACCTTTGGGATGAGGTGGAATAGAATAGAATAGAACAAAATAGGACAAAAAATGTTACTGTCCCCCAGTGGAAAATTGCCTTTTGTGGAATGGGATATTTGCACCTTTTGCCAAAAATCTGCCACGACTGCATGATCATGATCTTATATGGAAATATACATATAGAGAATTTCCATACAATATATATCCAAATTAAATGCCGATATACAAAACATTCAAATTTGGCACATTTTTTAAAGATGTCTGACATATTTTACAAAAATTCCAACCAATGCATGCTGGGATAATCTTCAGCCCCTTCAGATCAGGAATAAGTGAGTATAGAAAATAGAGGGATGGATTTTTAAAATAACATATGTCCTCCCTATTGTTTTCACATATGCACACATATAAGTCGCACATATATATTCAACACATATATCACCATGTCCAGAGGAGCAATATATATGTTTGGTTTATATAACTATATCTGTAACATATATAACAACAATTTCTCAATATCATTACATATATGTAATACATGTGGTGATCCTTGTGGAAGGTTTTCAGCACCTTGCTGAGTCCATGCCTTCATAAATCCAGGCTGTTTTGAAGGAAAGGGAACTGCTTGTACCTAATTAAGAAGTAACTGAGGGTAGAATCTTACTTACTCATAATTATCCCTAAGAAACAGGAAATGAAGGTGCCAAGAAAGGTAGAGAAATAAGAACAAACATTAACAGTTTCTAAAAAAAAAATAAAAAATGCTCTCTCTCTGCTGCTTATCTTCACGTGTCTCCATCTTCTCTGTCTGGAGACGGTGGTCTGTCAGTCTATTGGTCTCTATTTCTGTCTCTGTCCCTCTCCCACTCTCTCTCTCTCTTACACACACAAACTTTTGCGCAATCATTGCAGCATTTCAGTTATTATGCTTGATGAATTGAGCTAAATCCGAGCACAATAATCTGAGAAAAATCTATGGCTCAGCTCCTGTAATTCCTTTAATGACTTCTCTAATGAAAGTGACCAGTCTTTAGAACGCTGGCTACAGCTATATGCCTCTACTGTACAGAGCGGGGATCGCCTGAGGAGACAAGCTCAGTGCAGTTCTGACTGGTAACAGCAGCAGCCTGCACTGGCTTGCCTTCTGGCTCTGTGGCGATATACACGAAGATTGATGTGTGTTCCTGACAAATAGCCGGGATGGCTATTTATACGGAGAGATGCTGCTTGGCAAAGTGAGGGGAAGAGTCACTTAGCAGAACAATTTCCTCACACAGCATGGTCCTTTCACTTCATCTTGCCAGCAGAAATTATATTCAGAGGAAGTGCCTTTCTTTCTAACCATACAGTTTTTGCACCTAATAATGTATTGCAAGTGTAGGGGCTGAACAAAGAGCAGTTTCTATGGGTTAATAATTTCTGTGATGTGTGATATGATTCACTGGGGAAAATGAAAGCGCAGCCTAATACTCTCATTTGCTATTTATGTGCCATATCTATATATAACTTAGATGACAAATGCTAGCAGTTCTATGCTAATTCTTTAACCTAAAATATGATCTGATCTTGTCAACATCACATCAAGAAATTCAAAAGCATGAACATTTGAAATTATTCTGTTAAATAAGTTGAACGTAAAATTAGAAATTAATGGCTTTTGAAATCAAGAAACAATGAAAAGGCTACTGTGAAATTAATTTTATTATGTGCATGACGGCCTTAGATTAATTTCATTTCCATGGAATTATGTGACACCTTGAATACACTGACATTTGGGTTACAATTACACTGCATAGCAGGCAGTGATGGTAGGAATGGTGCAGTTTGTGATAAATAATTATTCATTAATATTGTAGCTGAATGCTGGAAATTAATTCATACTCCAGTGAGCACTGCAATAAACATTCCCCATTGCAATTTAGCAGGCTCCTCTTCTCATTTCATTGTAATTTTGAGATTATTATTTTTATAAGACCAAAACAGATACATAATTTGATAAACTACTGCATCTGAATAATGTTAGCAAATGCAAAAAGAAATCCTAACCACACATTCCATAAGAAGTATAAATTTGATCCACAGGATATTTATTTAAGCATGAGGATTGCATTTACAGCATCTCCCTAATCACTGTTGGAGTTCAATGCTTTTTCCCTACCGACGTCACTCCTTGAAACATACTCTAGTATCAAAGACAAAAAAAAAAAAAAAAAAAAAAAAAAAAAAACCACAATAAAGACTAATAACAGCAAAATCTTCTGAACATTACTCATTTCTCTTATCTGTTGTGTCGTAGCAGGGCATTCCTCATATCTCATTTCTCAAACAGCCAGGATTGCTAAAGCGTGAGGTGTGAGCGGCTCCACGTTTTGCATATCAACCATCTTCCTGCTGACAAATGTTAGGTTTAATAAAACCACAGAGCGAAGACAGGGCTGGGAAGGGAAGCCCACCAGGACAGGACTGACGCTGAGAAAATTCACCAGGAAATGAAAAAGTAGAATTGTCTGTGGGAAATATCATAATCATCATAATCATTTGTCAAACCATGATCTATATCTTTACTACACCGGAGATTGTATAGCTGTGGCAACTAGGACTTGCACAGTTTCAAAACTTTTTAGATATGCTATTTGTCTGAATCTCCCCAGAAAAGAGGCCTCTGGAGCAGCTGTTGATGCACTCATTACATCCTGAATCACAGCTGAAAAGCAACAAATATCTGAGGTGTGTGTCCTCCATTTTAGAGCTACAGACAGATTATTCAAGTACTCCAAGAAATACTTCACAGTCATTAAGTAAACAGCCAAAAGAGGCAAAAAATCTATTGCAACCTTGCAGCTCCTCCATGTTACATGAATCAGAAAGTACCAGAGGAATAAAAAGAATTCAGCTGTTGGGGAACAATTTGACAAAACTTTAATATTAAAACTAATGTAGTAGCCTTCATCAGGGTTACTGAATTACATGCATAGTCAACAATAAATATGTGAAATCTCCAAAATGGCTACTTGAGAGTCCATAGACAAATAAGATATCAGTACTGAAAAAAAATTACAGCCTAGTGTCCCAGTGGATCCAACCCATTAAGGATATATGAAGATCCTTCTCGATCTTGAATGAGGAACTCATTTTTAAGCATTTCCAGTGCATGTTTTACCATGCTATGATGTTCTTTACTGCAATGTGGCTGTGGTGGGATCATATGTGTCTTTAGGGGATTGAACCCAACAGTAAACAGTGGCGAAAAAGAGATGGGTATGTCATCTACCTCTAAAAAGCACCACTTAGTCACCCGAATATCTTTATTCTTTAATCAAATCTTTCCTGTACAATACTCTTATGATAAACACGCTGTACTTAGGCAGGTGGAAAACAGTAAACAATCTTTCTAATTTAATGAGGAAATGAGTGCAGCATTGGCAGGAGTGGAGCGGTTGGCATGAGGGGAACGAGCTGCAAAATGGCATCAAACTACTTCAGTATGTGTGAAATGTTCACATGCAAAGTGTTCAGCTGCTTATCAAAGCCGCAGCCACAATACAGGAGAGACGCATGGCTTGTAGTTCAATTACAGCTTGGAGTTCTTGATAAGGGCAGGCTGACCAAACAGCCTCAGGCCGATAGCCAAGCAGGTTACTTTCCATGTCTGCACACCAAGTCTTCTTTTAATTGCCATAATGGAATGATGAGCAGAGTGTCTAATGTGTGAGCCATCTGTTTCCGTGGTGCAGCAACCCGCCTCCAGCACAGGACACAAGACAAACAGGAACAGAACTGGACACTGATTTTGGAAATGAATAAAAGCATATATATGCTGCTGTTTAAATACAGTTCTGAATACAATTCTGCACTGCTGCTGAGAAATGAATTTGAGAGCTTATTTTTATCTCTTCTCAATGGGTGAATCACAGATAATAACCGTTTTAAAATATTTAACCAGGAGAGGGAAGACACTATGTGACGTTAATCAACACAAAAATAATCAAATCAGTGTGAATGCAAAGTGGGCGGAATTAGATTTCTGTATTAATTATAACCTGATATCATCAACTCTCAGCTCAACGTCCAGACACCTCCACACTGCACAGCTTGCCGGGGGAAGACCGCATGGTGAGAGAGAAAATACAATTCCCACCAACTCCCTCCTGCTGTTGTCCCTCTCCCACTGCGCTGAGGAGACGGACTATTAAAGAGCGACTCGCAGGGCAGGCCGGCCTGCTCTTCAAAATGGCCTCTGACAGACATGCCATGGAACTGAGGGCATCTCCCCTGCAGCCTGTGCCGCATAAATGTTCCCATTAGTGTGAACTACAGCATTTTGCCTTTTGCTGTAATGGGATCCACTGTGAGGTGGAAGTATAACAACAAAAAATTGCGATTGGCACTATTCCAGCAAAAGATGGGACTGAGGGTCTGGGGCTAAATGAATGCTGGGTGTAAACACTGCAACTTAAGTACTTTTAGTTTCACTATACACAAATTTACTAAACTTTAAAATATGGAAATCCCTGAACAGAGTGAAATGAGTGTTGCTCTCTATTTTTGTTGTAGTCACACATTTTCCCATCCTCCAGTGGCTAGTTATATTGTTTTCGGTGAAATTCAGTAAAACATTCTAAACGGGATGCATTGTTCCTGTTGGTTCTCCAATATGTGTGACTCGGAAAAGACGATTGTTATAGCTCTGCTTTAATTGCTCTATCTGTACTGTCTCCCAATGGGAAGACGCTGCCTCTGGTATGTACTCACATACAGGCAAAGTTTCAACTCTCATACAGAAGCGGGCGCAACTGCAACTGCAGCAACGCACTTCTCTTCAAAACAAAGAGTGTGCACTTACACTGTGTGATTCACTGTTTGTGTAATTGCATGTCTCAAGTAGATGAGACATGATGGTACCAAATGCTATATTTATTCACAGGACATTTCCATCGCTGATGCATCATCTTGAATCTCTTCCATGATACCGCCGCTCCATTCCAAACCAATTAACACTTGATGGTCTGTGTGAAGATGGTTTCCACCATGATGAAAGCTAATTTAAACAGTCAGTGCATTCCCAGGCTGCAGCGCCAATGTCAAAGTCAAGCAGTCAAGAAGTATGCCGTAACATGTGGTTAAAGTTATTTCTTTCCGTATTCAGAGTAAATAACTTTTGATTGTTGATCGTTAAGGAGAGCTATACATCATGAAATATATAGGACAGCCATTCAAATAAACAAATAGGTTCCTGTCTTCCTTTCTGTCAATATAAACAGATCAGTAGAACAAACACTGACTGTCTTAACATCTTTTTCTAACAGTGGATGAACAAAATGTTCGATTCAGCACAGACATTGATGGCCGCTGCCTATGTTGGCTGTGGAAACAGCTTGATTATCACCTCATTTTGACAGGATAAATGCATTATCAAAGGCAATTAAGGTGTCACTAGTGTTTGCACAGAGAGATGTATGGCACTTTAATGATCACGATGAAAAGCTATATACTGACCTGGAATGAACTGTCGCCGCGGTTATCTGTGAAGATTTTCCATCGCAATTTGCTCTAATTGTTTCTGTGAAGATCAAAAATCACGAGTTGCAACTATATACATTTTTTTTCTGGATTTGTCAGTTGTAATATTGATATGTTAGTTTCTGCACTAATCTTGGGTTTAAATCCTGTTGAAATAATCTACAAAGATCAGCATGAATAAATGGTAAATGAAATGAAAGATTATCTTTGACATATGAATCTCGTACAGACTGGTCATACTGTCAAATATTATAAACTATTTTAGTATTGCTTGATGTAAACTCTTTATAATCCAGCAGCACTTGATACACATGAGCACAAAAAGGCAACAAACAAGACTCTGGTTGGGACTAGTTGTGAAAAAAAAGGAATGTGCAACTTTGACTCTTATTGGCTGGCGACACACACACCCATGTGTTCTTTTAAGGGGAGGCCATTTCCTCAAGCTTTACCCATGTAGTAAGTACCTCATGTCTCCCATGACTTTATTTACAGTTACAAACTCTTAAGCATGTGCATTAGTGTGAAAGATTTATCACTCAAGCCTGTTTCATTTGAGAGGTGCCGTAACTCTTTCTCTTCGGGCTCTGTAATAAGAGTGCAGAGAACATGCACTAATGTAGTCATCAGAAGAATTTCTATGAAATCTGTTCGAATCTGGATGTCTGATGGCTAATGTGGAAGTGAAGTGCAGAGTAATGGCACTAGTAATTGAGAAAATAGGTCACCTGGGACATGAGGTGTTTGCAGGTGGAGTTAATGGAGGGGTTAGTTTGGTTAAGGGCTAATATGAATCACCAATAATATGTTCTAAATACAGACAGATACAGACTTCATCTCAAACGGCCTGGATTGATAGGTTTACTCAACTGACAGATTGAGGTCAGAGCTTTAAGCCAACAGTCCTTACATCCTAATGGAAGTTAGATTCACATCAAATCCTCATGTAGGAAATGAGATGAATCCAGGTACCTGGTTCCTTATTAAGAGGATACTTAGCGAGAGGGCCAAACGTTTATCGCCGGCTTTGTGTGCATGTTGTGGTTAATTATTATTTCCACAGGAAATCCCTGTATCCCTCCATAACCCCCAC
>OMLF01043718.1:0-21159 GCA_900302615.1 Holocentrus rufus
TAGGAAAATGATTGTAAATTAACAATTATAATTCCAATAGAGTGCAATTACAGTATCAAAAGTCAAATTATCATAAAATTATCTTCTCCACCAGCCACTGTGGCTGGGGCAAGACCAATCTAACGCTACACTTGAGATTTTCTTTATATCAGAGGGAAGCGACCTACTTCCCAAGCACTGGGAACTGGGACTTACACTGGGAGTTGTTGGGGCCAAGGCTCGGTGGGGGCACCCTGAGGTGGGGGCTGTGCCCTTGGGTGTGAGTGTGATGGGGACCGCAGTGGCATGTGGTGGGATGGGCAGACAGAAAGACCAAAAAAGATGATGTGAAGAAGAGGAGCAGGTAGGCAACGACCAGTGCCCCCAAG
Source organism: Holocentrus rufus (assembly GCA_900302615.1). NCBI lineage: Eukaryota > Metazoa > Chordata > Actinopteri > Holocentriformes > Holocentridae > Holocentrus > Holocentrus rufus. Next base: position 369 of record OMLF01043718.1, read on the forward strand.
ATGTACTGGCAGCACTCCTCACCACTGGGCCAAACACTGGGAGAGTACCAGCAGCAGGAAGAGGTGGAGGAAGAGGAGGAGGAGGAAGGATGGTTAAAGGCGGAGGGAGAGGGGTCTGAGCGCTTAAGGTGGTAGATTTTGGGACGAGAGGAGGGAGTGTGTGCTGCGATGGGGAAGTGAAGGTGTATTGGTGAAGGACAATGAGCAGATAGATGAGAAGATGGATGGATGAGTGGATGGACAGACAGATGGACGGATGAACAAATGGATGGGTGGATGACAGATGAATGCACAGATAGATGGGTGGATGGATGGACAGATGAATGGGTGGATGGATGGATGGATGGATGGATGGATGGGTGTATTGAAAATGGCAGGAATGGTAAAAAAATGGAGAAAAGGAAATAAATGAACAGATAAATGACAAACATGTTGAAAATGACAATTTGTTCCAAGGCCTCAGTTGTTCCAGTGGCTGAGAACAAATCAATGTGGAGAGATCATGTGAAGCTGTGAAATGGATGAAATGGATAGCCCATTCAGTTATTACATACTGCTGTAAAAATCACAACTGTAAAGGTGCATTTTGCATTTCTACAAAATAAGACCACATTTCCATGACGGCACACAATGTTATAAATAAATAAGTAAATAAATCAATACTAATACTACAAATGATCAAAAAATGATTGACTTAGATTTACTCCAAGGATGGGCCAGATTCAAAGATCCAGATTTCTAGCTTCTGGTTTAACACTGGCGATTAACAGGGTTAATTCATTCTGAATTAGGCTTGTAGTGTTTAAATACAAACATTGAAGAAATTTTGTCATGTTCAACATTTTATGGCAGTAAAGCAGTTAATGAGAGGAACTACATAAACGTTCTGATTGTGTAACATAATGGCAGCACATAAAAGAATAGTCTGGGGCCAAGAACTGAACCTTGTGGTATTCCATAAGTAATAAATAAGTGCTCATAAGGATTGCAGCTCTCTGTAATATGACAGGCATGAGCTGAACCAAATTAATGCTGTGATAACATTTTTAAATAAATGATTTTTAAATAATCGTTTTCAGTGTAGAGGCTCGTTGACAATCTTGGGAATAGTTTCATTTGTTTATGGTAACTGTTCTAATGTCTCACCAATAATGTGGGAATGTAGCACCTTCCTTATCCCATACTAGACAAATTTCCTCGTCATAGCTGGAAGCAGTCCCTTCATCTTCCACCTCATTGACAGAAAACAAGTTTCTAGCCGATTGTTACTCTATTTAATGTGAAGGAAGGAAGACACAGCCCAGTAACATAACTCCAGCACATAGCCACCAGAATAACTACATTCTCATACACATCCAGGAGGTAAAAATGAGTCATTTTCACAGTGTAGGAAATGCTATTTCCCACAGACAGGTTGGTAACAAAGAAGTCATTGTTGAAATCACAAAGGATGGCATGACTGAAATCTTATTCTCATCTTCTAGGAATTTCTCAGCTTTTTGGGAAGTTAAAAAGGGAATGATTACAGGAGAATACAGTATGAGGTGGAAGAAGAGTAAAAGATGGGGTAAACTATCTTTCTTTACAAAGAGCATATGCTGGTGAGCACTATCATCAGTAGAGCAGTGTGCTGTAATGTAAAGCAATTTTAAAGCGTTATTGAATAAGGGCACTGGAGCATTGAGGAATGATGACCCCATCATCCATTTATAACAATGGAATCCATTATATGGGGCAGCAACAAGCCCCTTCCATTGGCTTAATGGGCCTGGATATGTAAGTATAGAGGCACACACTATGCTGGCATATACTGAGCGCGTGTGAGTGTACACTGTAGGGAGAGACAGATGGAAGTGAGGGGCTTCTTTTAGTTAAAAATCAGAAAATGCAAAAATCAGAAAGAAAGGTTTGAAGCAAATATTCTTGTACAAAAATGTTAAAATGTGTGGGGTAAGTATTTAATTTCTGTCTGAGTCTGACAGATCCAAAGGTCAAATAGTAAGTAACACACACACACACACACACACACACACACACACACACACACACTGACACACACACACAAGAACATCTAAAATGCTCAATTTAACTACAAATTTCCCTTGCTCTCTCTATGGAACTTCAGCCTGCTCCCTATTTTCATCAGTGTTTCTGTCTCTAAATCAATACTGAAAAGCTGACCAGTCCGGTATGAAGGGTATGTAATACAACATGTTGAGATGTAACACGATGCCTGTGTTCATCCAAATACCTATACATTGTACATAAATTAACTAGTAGAAACAGATCACAACAATAGGACTTGGAAACTAAGTGTAGGATCACACATAGAGTTAATTTTCTTTCTGAACCGTATTTTGTATTTGGTTTGCTGAGGTACCACCCACTTTCACGAAAACCAGGGCTTAACTAAACTCACATGGACTGAAAAGCAGCCTGTTTACTGGACAGAGTTGTGGTGTCATCCTGTCAGGTTCAACCTATCAGCAGCAGGGTGAGTCAACATGATTCCAATCCCTGTAACTTTAGCTGAGCATGATGGATTTTTCAGTACTCTTTATGAACTCATGAAGAAACACCTGAATATGACCATCAACTAAGCATCCAAAGCATGAGGAACTGCTGGCTATCAGAAGTCAACATTCTGGTAAACCCTTCGGTTGGTGACAACAGACTTGAAATGGCATTTTGTTCTTACCTGGCTAAACAAACTAAATTAAATGCTCCACAGTTCAAACATAGCACTCAAAAAATGCTTGTTGTGAATGCACCCTAAATCAAAATATTCTTGTTCCATTTTTCATAAAACCAAATGAAATCCAAACTCTTTTGGCAGTGCCAGGATAAATGATGAATTAGATCACAATTTCTGTAAGAGGAAATCAATAGAGATAGATGGATACATTCAAAAGTGGCAGTCAGAGTGCATGGTACTAGGACAGCTATGTGAAAAACATGGAAAATAAAACAATATACCGTATTTCTTCAAATAATGACCAGGGCCTTTGTTTGCCTCAACATCAGAGGATACCGGGCCTTTATTAGAGATCGGCCTTTATTTCTAATTCCCTCTGTTTGATAAATATATTTCCTCCATGTTTTCTGATCTGCTTCCGTTTTTTGGACTGACCACCCCCAAAAATTTTGACTGGGAGAGGGGGGAAATGCTGGCACTCAGTGTGCTTATTTTTCCCCCTCTCCCGGTCAATTTTTTCCCCCCATTTTTTCTTCTGGTTTTATCCCTGCCCTGTATTTGGAGCTGGGCTTTATTTGTTCATGTGGAACACGACCCCTACCATTACTGGAGACTTGGCTTTTAATTAAGTACTTTTATTTGAGGAAATCACAGTCCACAAGGTTGAAACTGATGGACTATCAACAATAAGACAGACAACAGATTCATGCAACAAATAGAACAGATAAAAAGGGGAAAGAAAGTTCACCTGATCTAAAACCTTCAAAGGCAGTGTTTGATTCAAATTTTTATGAGGTGTGTGGGAGTCATGGAAAGGTAGTTTGAAACTCCCTACCTTTCACGTCCTCATCCTCAATGGTGGTGTTGGCACTCTCACTGGACTCCTGTGTAATGACAAATAAAGCAGCGATAAGTGTCACCAGCCCCCAAAAAAACCAACACTGAAAACCCAAACAGGCTGAGGACAAACAACTGAAATTCCACTGAGGTTGGAGCTCCGGACGCTCATCTTTCATTCTTACAGTGGCTCAATTTTATCATCCTCTACTTCAGCGTCTGTTACCTGTTGAAGTGGGATTTGACTCTGCGACACCATTTCATTGTTAATCATTATCAGACAGATGGTGAAAATAGACAGGGCTGAAAAAATCTTGCTGTGATGCTGTGATAATAGAATAATTGACTTCTGACAGAATTTTGGGTCTTTTCTTGTCTTTTCTTTGAGGTCGTGCCTCAGTGGCATTTTTCATCAGACTGTAAAAACATCTCAGTTTTTATCATTTATATGATATGCATTAATACCAGGAGTAAGCTTTGATTCATTTTATGACTAGTGTGTTGTCATTAATTTGTGAGTTGTTAACGCAGCATGACACATTCATTGCACTTTTGTCATTGCTTGTGGATGAATATTTGTCTGATTATGCATCTGTTTGCAGAGAAAACAAAAACAAGAATTAACATCAACACAAGTGATGACTTTTGCCATGACAATGTACCATACGCTCTGTTCATAGAAGTTTCTACACAGCCATACACCCCAATAGGCACAACAACACATGTGCTACACTATGGGTTAAAACACTGCCATGTCACTGCACAAAGCCAGAGACAAACATGCAGATGTGGCCCGTCCCTGACATCTGTGGACTATTTTTGATCTCAACAGAGATCCATGGTCAAATTGCTTAGAAACGCTATGCAGACATTGGGATATTAAAACAGTTGAGGATATGGTTTGGAACAGCTTTGGTGCTCATATGCATAATCTCTGGGCCACAGAATTTGAACTGCAATGTTACAGTGACAATGGTAGAGCATGCCTCTCAAAAGATTAAGCAATGGCATGCAAAATGACACAAACACACACTCTCTCTCAATTCTAACCATCTGAAGATCTAACATTTAATGTAAATGTTCTAGAGGAAAGCATAAATGAGAAATGCTCCAGTCGTACGTTCTGGGCAGGAAAAACATTCATACCAAACAAAACATTTGTCTACATAAAACTTTAACATCTACCTGTTAACAGACATGAAATCACATACAATAATATATAGCAGCATGCGATATTTGTTTAACAGAATCCATAGTCACTTGTTCACTCACATAACATGTTAAAAAGTACAGTGTGTCAAGAATATCCAATGCCACATACACATCATACTCAGAAACAAAATAAAGGCAGATTGGTCTACATAGCAAACACAACACCAGCAAACAAAGGCTCCAGACTAGCATCTCATCTGCTGAATACCTTGTTTCCATCAGCTGGGTTGTGGATAACTGTGGTTTGAGGCTCCTGATTTGAGAGGAACACGAGGAAGACAGGTTGGTGTAGAGTGAAGGTGAATTGAAAAGTGAAACAGAAAAGCGTAACAGTGAGCATTGTGCCAAAAGGAGAGAAATGAGAGGAAGTGAGGGAAAAGGAAAACAGGACTTAACTACACCTGGAGGAAAAGCAAGTCGGCTATGAAGAGCAGAATCACAAAACTGCAGCACCGTTAAAAAGATGCAATGTTATGGCAACTGGTAATCTTCCGTATTTGACACTAAACGTTCCCCATGAACACTGTCACTCTGTTTACCGAGGTGAAGATCAAGTGTTACCTGACACTGCACACGGAACGACAACGGCTGACATCAAAAACAGACAGTTCAGGCACACTGCTTATGACAGCATAGCAAATATGATCTATTAAAAGTGTGTAGTCCTTCCCTGGGAAATGGCCATAGAATGAAAATGCTATTTTATGGCGAAAGCATCCAGGAAAGGTTTGTATGAGTATGTAAGGCACAAATCACATCAAGGAACCACCAAACGTACACCTGTAACACTCAGAAAGGATAAAAAAGAAAACAATTGATAGAAATGAAACCATTTAAATTCTCAGGATGTATTTCCCAGTCACATTTGGGCAGTACATGCTATTGAAAAACTATGTGCTGTACACTTGGCCGACCTCTGTGACAAGATGTAACTCCACAGTCGGTCTTTGACTAGAGTCCCTGAAGGCCATGTCTGGACGATTTGAGGGTGAACACTTTGTCCTAGTGATGATCATGTGTACTGACAGGGTGTTACACTGCCACTAGCTCACCTCATGCTAATGTGGCTGTGGCAAGATTTTTGTTGAGTTTTTGCTGTACCAGAACAAGACAGCCATGATCAAGTTCATTTTTGTTTGACTGGTGAAACCGGTTTTAATGGAAGCCACAAAATGGCTGGGCCAATCAGCAATCTCTTACTATGACTATGGTTAGTTTGTCTGATTGGACAAGTTAGCTTATGGCAGACAGATGGTTGATCCTGCTTTGTATTTTGGTAAATGCACATTGCTGCCACCCCTTTTCCAAACAGCTTGAACCCAACAACCCAAATCAGTGTCTGGCTGTGCCAGACTACCTGCACTGCATCATATGGGAGTGCATGAAGATTGCATGTGCACATGAATAACTGTCACTGTGAGCCAATCAGCCTACATCCATATGTGTCTCAATCCCACAACAAACCATTATTATTTCATTGAAATGTTACTTCCACCCTCCATTTAATAACACCAGAGGCTGGAAACCCATGGTAACAGTATATTCCCTACCGCTGACGTGCAATGGCATCAAGGTTGCCATTACAGTCATCATCAACAACAAAGGAAAATGTAGCCCATGTACAGCAATGCGGCGATGCAATAATGCAGTCCAGAGGCGTGTGTCGACAGCTGATGTTATGCAACAACTGCAAACGTTCATGTGACGGAAAAAGACATTCTTAAGCTTGACAGAAAAAAACAACAATAAAGTGAGGAAAACCATCAATTTAAAAAACACAGGGCTGCCTAATAATGACAGAAAGTATAGGCAGATGGATGGTTAAACAGTGAGACAGGCAGGCAGACAGTCATGCATACAGACAGGCAGGCATTAAGGCAGGCAGACAGTGTACCAGAGAAGGAGTGGGGACAGGCTCTTTGGGGCTGGTGACCACATTGGCCTTGTTGTTGATCTGGAGGGACAGAGTGAACAGACAGGAAGACAGACAGGACAGAAGTGACAAAGCTTAGTGTCCTAAAAGTTGGTCTTCAAGCAGGCCTCTGTGGAGGGATAAAAGGGGAGCATACTACTAAGAGTGGAGAAGGAGCTGAAAAGCTGCGGAGAAAGGTTAGTGTCAACAAGTTAGTCCCATTGCTGTCCAAACAGCACGCATCCAACATGTGGTGGGTCAATACTGTGACCGGTACAGCACAGAGCAGCTTTGTCACGTTCATGTTTAGTTCTGCAAACAAACCTTTTTCACTTCAGCATGTTACCCCAGAAATTATGCAGAAACTTATCGTAGTAGATAAAGGCTCACACTCAGAGTTGATAGTATTGAGCCACTACACATGTAAGGCAGAGTTTCCCCAAAAAGAGGAATTCCCCAACATCTCTGGGGATCCTGGCATGCAGCATAATTTGATAACTACTATGCAAAATCTACTGGCATCAAGTCATTTCTAACGAGTAATACTTGATACTGACATCAAATTAACTAAAAACAATAAACAGGCAATTAAAGGGCTAGTGAACCAACAATGTAATGATCCCAGTCCATTTAATATATGAGCAGTTCTTAGGCCTGAACCGTCCCAAATCCCTGTGGCAGTGGTTGGGGTGAGTTGGTTGCATGAGTAGTCATGACTAACTTGACTCACATAGTTTTTGTCTTGCTAAGGACATAAAACGCATGGCTTGTGTGCACTAACTCTGCATGTGAGCCAAAATGAGAATTAATGAGAAGCCAGCTAGAAACAGTCTTCTTCGAGGCGTCTTTGTAAGACTGCATTCTGACCTGATTAGCACTTCCACTAGCCAGTTTGTTTGCTTTCTAGGCTCAAAGGCACACTAATGAGCACTATTAAAACTGTTTAGAAGGGTAAAATGATTCAGAGTAAACTAGCATGGCTTCTCCATCTCTTAGCTGCAGACAGACAAACATTCTGATGAAACAACCGACTCAATTACTTTTCAGATTAGAGGAATGCTAAATTAGGCCAGAATCCTACCCAACCTTCCACTCTGCAAGAGCTTACCATTTGTATCGCACTAAAGCTGGGAACAATATGTTTGTAAGCTGATGCATGCACATGCATCCTGTTCACAATAACCTGGATGAGCTCTTATCACACCTATGGGTAACCTGGATAATGTAAGCCCACAGTAATTCAGTATTGTCTAAGATACTGATACATGCAGACATAGTCTCTTCATAGTTTCTGCATGAAACTGAAATGTGTCTTTCTGTTAGGAAAGACATACAATTCTAATTTTGTTTAGATGGGTTTCTGGTGGGTTTCTGCACAATACAAGTCACATCACAAAGGAAAGTTCTGAAGAGATTACACATTGCTGTGACAAGATTACTTTGCTAACATCATTACTTTGCTATTAAACAGGATACAAATAGTTTGTACAAGTAAAAAATTGCTTTGTATCATGTTATTCAGTTATATAGTCATAACATGGCAGTAAGCTTTGAAAAGTCCATGTCCTCTCACTTTTGGGGCAAAGATGAAATAGAGTTGTGGCTTTCTATTATGGAAAACATATTTGGATGGGATTTTTGCTGTGTTTCTGGAGGCTACTAAGCAAGTCAGGATGCAGGGGAAAGTTCTAAAGAAATCACATGCAGCTGTAACTAGCTTGATTTACTGCTGTAACTAAATCATTGGTGGGCCAACACATAAGCACAAATGATTTTTTTTTGGTTTTTGGTTGCAATATTTGAAAGTGGGAACACATTTAGAGAAGTCAACTTAATGATTAACAAAGGGCTGCTATTAATTTGTCAACCAAGTGAAAAAATGACACTTGTTCATATTTATTCAGTAGAGAGTCATTACATATATCAGCAGCATTAAAGTATCTTCCAAATTTGTTCTTCAAATCAAAATGGTGTCTGTCAGATGTGATACTATGATTCTAAAGCTATACCACTGTTCCACCGTGATGTCTAAGTTACAAGGAGTTGTGTCTCATTGGGAGACTGGAAAAAGGAGGTTTTTGATGTTATTGATGTCATCTGTTTATATGGATAGAGATTTCTACCCCCACGAATAAAAATCACTGCTTGCAGTTGCTCTAATACTCTTAACTTGGCAGGAGACACACTACATGACTGTTAATCTGGCAAGTGAGACTGATTTTCAAGTTCAGTCCCAGTTGGTGTTAAGTTTAATTCAATCGAACCAGACCATCTTGTAGTGTGTGAGGGTTCAAGACTAAAGACGCATTATTCTTGAAGAGTAATGTTCCAGAGCAGCTGGTGATTTCATGAGATATTTTCAGATTTTCAGTCCTGTAGCATGTTTCCAGCCTTAAGCAACATAATGTGGAAATTATATGCAATTTCTACAAATTGGCTAACTACCCAGTTGCCAGGTTGGGCGAAAAAGCGGCAGCAAGCCAAGGCCTACCCTTAAGGATTCAGTAACATCCGTTTTCCTTTTCTGCGTTGAGCAGCCACAACACAACAAGAGATAAAATGACAACCCATGTCTAATTACCTCACCCAAACATACACACAACACACAACACATAAACACACACCTGCCACTGCACACTTCCTTTCCACCCTTTTTCAGCTATAGGGAATGTTCAACAGAAGCTGTATGTATTTTATTAAAACAGCCAAGAGTGAACGACTACTGCAATAAATTACTGTCCTTATGACACCATACTATATGAGACTGTTCCAAATACCTTGATCTGTGTGGAAAAGGAGTGTAAGGCTGAGGAAGTGTGTGTGTTATTGTGCTTTATATGAATATCATGAAAATCCTCCAGAGTAAGAACATTTTGCTGGTCCTCACATCTACAACAGACTACTTCAGGATTAGGGCTTTGGTTTAGGGTTAGGTTTACAGGGATTCTACTAAACATCCAAATGTACCCAAAACTACCCCATAGTGCTCAAACAGTTTCCCCAAAATACCTTTGGGGTACATTTGGGTAACTGTTTTGGCACTTAAGGGTACTTTTGGTAGCCCAAAGTGTGTACTATGGGGTACTTCTGGGCATATTTAAGTATCTGCATTTTTGGGTACTTTTGGGTAACTGTTTGACCACTATTGGGTATCTTTGGTACTTTAGAGTAACTGAGCACTTTGGGGCACTTTTGGTAGCCCAAAGTGTGGAATTTTGGGTACTCAGGGGTACATAAATGTTTGGGCATTTTGGGGTACTTCTCACAGCCCATAGTGTGTACTCTGGGGTACATGTGGGTACATTTGGGTAACGCTTTTGGCTATTTTGGGTTATTAGTCAGTAAAAGTAATAACTTTCATCCGATTCATTCTATTGTCATTTTACTTGTGTGCTCTGAACACCCACTGCCAGGAACTCTCCCATGAAAAATCCTCTGCTACACAGAAGTGATGTATTTTACCTTTGTGGAAGCGGCAACAGTGGTTTGATTACATTAAAAAGAAAATGAGCTGGGTAGCATAAGGAGGGAAAACCACCATGGCTGAACAAGCAGAAGAGCATCACCTACAGACAATCAAACTTTATCAACTGAAAATTGAAGGAATAAGAAAAAGATCTCAGAGGAAAACAAGCATGCTAAAAGGAAAGTCATCATATCCAAATTAAAAACTACTGTGAACATCATCATAGGTTTCCAAAGATTGGGAAGAGGAAATGAGAAGGGACCAAGGAGAGATGCAGATGTGTCTCTCTTTTTTTTTTTTGGACACTCGCTGTAGTAGTAGCCACTGTCTAGAAGTGACTCCAGTGTTATGTTGAGCTAGTACCAACATTGAGTTGAAGATGCAAATTAGCAAACTTTTGAACGACAACATAAGTTTTTGGCAGTCAAAAATGTTAAACAATGAATACAGATAATGAAAATAATGGCATGCTTGTCTCTTTAGCTTGGTTCAGTCAGTTCAGTGATAGCACATACAGTGGTTGGCAGGGTAAGAGCTCTAGTAAACATAGATCTATTGCTAAAGACTGTAAGCAGTGGCTGGTTTTTGTTGATATAATATTTGCAGCTGAGTACTTGCTTCCTGCTATTGATAATAATAGATACACAGTCATAATGTTAGTGATCATTTTCTAAAGCATGTTTGATGTAGTATTTATAAAATGTAGATAATGCATTCTGTGTAGACATAGTCACTCTAAGGCAGCACCTGACATGCTGTCATTCAGTTACTTGTGGTAGTTTCACTGGTCTTGTTAAAAAGACCCATTCTAATTTTCTTGGGTGTTTGGGAGCTGCTATTGGTCCAGTGATGTCAAAGTACTGATGACACTTGGAGCAAAGCACCATAGCATTATCTGCTTACCTCCAAATGTGTTGCCAAAATCAAGAAAAAACAATAATACTATTACTTTGGGGCTAGGCATGTAGGGGAAAGTGTTAACATCAAGGTTAACAGTTTGGAGATGAATAAAAATAGAAAGTCCTCACAAGTATGGTAATACAAATACATGTTTGAGTTATGATTGTGACGATTTGGGACAGAGGGAGGGAGATGGAGTCGGGGGCTCATTAACATCCTAAAACCGAGTGAAACTGAATGACAGATTTAGAAATTTAGAGGTGTGGTGCGCACACACAAAAGCGTGCACTCACACCCTGGTGGTGTTGATTTTTCAGCTTCTGACAGTTGAGTGAAGAATGATGGGGAGATGAAGCCTGTCACCCAGGCTTGACTCATAATTTAGTCATCTGCTATCGGTTTCCAACAGTTTCCTCAGCTCACACAACAGGTGCTGCACCTTCTCTAACACAGACTGACAATACAGGGAGGAATTATTATTGAGAAATCTCTATCTGTCACTTAGGAAAGGAAATATGTATCTGCAGGAACTCTTTCAAATTTCATGTTTTAGCCAAGTAATGTTGCTTGAGTTTACTGACAATGTTACAACAGCCAACAACAAAATACAAGTCCAAACCTGTTGAGGTGCAGAGTGGCATAATATATACAGTAGGGCAAAACTACAAGAAAGCGCAGCTTTCTTTACAAGGAAATAAACAGGTGTGAACAGTGAGAGAGAAGCTGAACTTACTTTGACACCATCCGGCTTTTTGTTCAGCAGGCTCTTGGCTGCTGTAGAGAGAAAGATCAAAATGCAATGCAGTCAGCGACAAACTGGAATTTACACACGCACGCATGCACGCACAGCCATGCTGAGCACTACGTCTACTCAAGGGCGGCCAATTACTAGCCAACTCTGAGAGTGTGTCCTGCTAGAATTGGAAGCAGAAGAGAAAAATGCAAATGAAGTCGAGACATGAAATAAAACTTAGTGAATCATTAGTCTGGTACATGCAATTAGATACACCTGACAGGTTTAGAGGAGACACTGGCAGCCTTGAGCAGCCAGAGCAGCAGCCAGTCTCCAGGGAATTGAGGTCTTTTCCTTTCTTTACAACTTCCACCCACTTTCATTCATGTTCTTCCTCACTTCTTCTCAAATTCAGGCACCCAAACACACACAATGTATAGACCTTCAATTGCCTGGGTTCTAGATGTAATAAGAAGCAAGATAAGATCACATTAATGGTGGTTGTGTTGTTCCTCAAATTTGATGACCAACAGATTACCACCTACTTCTCATCTACCATGCAAATACAGTTTGAGGCACAGAGCAGATGATTGGCTGGCCGAGGAGAGCGGCACAGGTTCTGCACACACTCTGCAACATACAGGGAAGCTTTGATTGGAAGGAGTGATCCATCTTATTAGCAGAAACATATGCGTTTAGTAGCTAATAGAGGCTTTGCAGTTACATCAACAATTCTCTGAGCAACCACATTTGGTGCCATCTTGGAGGACTCTATGAAAATGTTGCTGGGCTCAAATGATGGCTAAATATATAATAACCAGTCCACAAAGAAAAAAAACACCTGAAAAAGATATAAACCATGGGTGTAGTTCTATAGAACACTGTTACACCTCAAAGAAAAAGGTCTGGTACAGTAGATTTGTCTTATCTTTAGCCCTAGCCTCTTCTACAAAGCAGCTTGAGTCAGCTAACAAACAGTAGGTTTTTGATTTTGTTAGCTAGCTAATGGCCATAAAACTAATTTAGCAAAGTAACTTATGCTAATGTTAAACAATGAATAAACAGCCATTGTTATGTTGTGTTTGTGAGTGCCTAAATTGTTGCATCAACAACAAGGGGATGGCTAGCTGACCAGATGCTATGGTTAGCTAGCTAACAAATGGGGATTATCTACACACAAAATACACCAAATATTCAAGTAATGAAGTGATCAGTTCCCAACTGAAAATAATGCAGAAATTAACTGCTTATTTGATATTGTTGAAATGGCTGAGTCATACTTTTGTAATAAGCTATTTTCAATTGTTACTTCCCAAAGCTGTTCACCTCCAACATGGCTACCAGTGGGCGCATTACATCACCTGAAAGCCTTCTATACTGTTTGTGTTTTAGTAGACATGAGAGGGCATCGGTGCCCCGAACGCAACTTGACAGCGTAGTTTGGCACCGTGGAGAAGTGCCAACCATGCCAAGAACTCTTACCTTGCAAATGAGTTACCACACAAAGGGAAGGGAAGGGGAGAAAAACAAAAGTAAACACAAAGGGCATGTTTGCACTACGTAATGTTACTTAACAAATACTGAGCCAATACATTTGAAAAGATGATGACTGACAGTGAAAATCTGAAAACATTGTAAAATATGAGGAAAAAGAAGGGGGGCGAGGGGTGCAAATGTCCCCGCCATGTCTCATAAAGATCAATACTGTTAGTTTTTAAGGCTCAGTCTGAATATACTGCCCTTTAGAGGGACCAGTGGATGTGAACGGCATTGATCTGCATGGTCACTGAGTGTATTGATATGAACTCGAAAGAAGGTGGACAGACCTGGTCTATTGGGTTTTAAAGGCCAACACATTTGCATTTGCATTCAAAAGAGCAACAACCAAATACACAATAAGGAATGTGCGAAGACTGTTTCATTCGCCGAATTTCTGCTTAGAGGGTTGCAATGTCACACTGTCTTGAAAGAGACCATGAATTCAGGCAGGAGTGCAGGAAAATGAGCAGCAGTCATCAATCTTCATTAAATCTAGATCTGTCCTACCTGAGAAGTTGCGAGTGGCAAGCATTGTGGTCAGGATAGCACCCTAGGGAGAGACAAATGGACACTTTGAGGGGAAAGTGATTTCATAAACCATTCATAGTGGGCCCTGGCCACTACCTAAATGGCTTAATGATTAGTTCCTCTGGCAAGACTTCACAGACTAAAAGCGTGACCAGATTTGGCTGTAAAATATGTAAAATTGCACTGCAATAAGGGACCCGTTTGGTTCAACTGACCAAAAATGTGGAATAGGCACAACATTTTGGCTGAATCGCTTTGGTTCTCATCATTAGACCCATGATGAGGACCTTTTAGACTCAAGTGATAAAAGCAAAAAAAGGTGGAATAGCACAAAATTTGAAGGCTGAGTTGACATGGATCTCATCACCAGCCTGACCCACTTATAAATTACACGCTCATGCCAAGTTTTTTTGTCAGCTGAGTCTAAACTGTCCTTACCTCAATCAGCCCTAAATTTTACATGATGCACCTTTAAGGCCAATAGGTAGAAACAAAATCTAATAAAATTCTATCCTCTGGTATTATCTATCTAATTAATTGGGTAGCAAAATGTGTAGCATGGTCAAAGACAAAGAAATCACTAAACTGAGTTGCCAAGTAACTCATATCTGCTCTCACAGGATGTAAATATAGTGACTCAACAATGACTATTTTCTCTCCTTAAAGAAGTTATGGATTGGCCCGTACTGCAAATTGTCCCCTGATGGTGGAGGACAGTCCTCACCTTGAGTTTCCTTCTGGCGTTGAATTTCTTCAGGCACTCCACAGTCTCCTGTCTGTGCATCATGGATGCCACAGTGGAGCGTTGCTATGGACACAGAGAGATAGTTAAGCTGTGTGTGTGTGTCTCAGAGAGCTGCATCAACCAACTGTTGTGTCTGTGGTTATTCTATGGTGTTTGTTTGCATCTTTAAATAGACATAAGCTATATAAATGCAAAATACATGCATGCATGCTGTATTTGCCACCGGTTTGGGTTTCTGTGTTTTTTGTTCGAGAGGAGAGTAGTTGGAGAGCAGATTGCTTTCTCTGCCTTTAGTAACAGAAGCAGAGGGACTAATCAGCTGCATACATGACATGAAGTCCCACTTTCTCTTTGTTGTAATTGATTGTTTTTTTTTCGTTTTTTTTTGCAGTCTTTTGAAACATAGAGCTATTCTCAACTTCAGAAAGAAAGTGCTCTATTCTGTTTCTGAAGCGTTGTCTCTCCAGCCACCTGTCAGCCCCTCGCCACTGACTTTAAAAGGTTCCGGTGGTTTGAAAAAGAACACAAAAGCTTGTGCTGAATCGGAGAATCTGTGGTGGTGTACTTGTGAGTGCGAGTGTGTGTTTGACACATACGCAGATCCAGGGGTGTTTGAGTGCGTCTGTGGCGGTGACTCGCTTGGCGGGGTTGATGGTCAGCATCTTGTTGATCAGGTCTTTGGCCTCTGGGGTCACTGTGTCCCACTCCGGAGAAGGGAACTACCCGAAGAAAGATAGCATAGATATCATTTGCTATTGACGTCCCACAATCCAATGACTCCTGTAGACTTCAAGTCTTTATGCTAAGCTAACATGAAATGCTACCCATAAGAACTGAACCGGTGGACGTACAGAGGTGAAAATGGTATCAAACATCTTGTCTCAGTCTGGAAAAAGGTTATTTTGCCCAAAGCATTGGAGTGTTCCTTTAATATAGGTGTGTAATAATGCCAGGCATGAAACAAGTTTTTACTGTCTGAGCTTTAACACAGGATATCCATTTCGTTAATCAAATCTCTTCATCCATTAAAGGCTTCACTCTACTCCAAGACATTTTCATCTTCTTGCCATCACAGCCTTTCATCCATCAATGCACAAAGTGGACCATGACAAGACGCATTAGTTGATGAACCTTAACTTTAGTGATAAAAAACTAAGCCACATGGTTCCAGCTCCACTAGACTCTGAATTGTCCTTGAAGTTTTTTCCTGTCCATCATCCCTCCTCCCACCAGTCTGGCTGGCTGGGAAGGAGAGGACTGACACTGTTGACAGTGGAGCCACAGAGCATGTTTGGTCTGTTATAGTTTTCTATGAGGTATTAAAAGAAATACATAGGATATAATGGAAGAGGCAACACAGAGTAAGACAACATTGTTACTGTTCAGCTGAGATTGAGAAAGGTTCAGAAAGTTTGATAAAGTTCTACAACTCTTGGGGTTATGAAACAACTAATTTTATTAATTGCTAAATACAGAGTTGTCAATGTAAAAACAAGACAGGTTTTCTTAATTTCTAAAAAGTTGACATTTTGGAGATATGTGATTTTCACTGGACAGCAGCGATATGCAAGGTTTTGATTTAAAAAAAAAAAAAGAAAAAAAAGAAAAGAGAGGGGGAGAGAGAGTCTGTGTATAAAACTCACATCATACGCCCCGGCCTTAATCTGCTGGTACAGCCTGTGCTGGTCTTCATCCCAGAAGGGAGGGTAGCCCACCAGCAGGATGTACAAGATCACACCTACAGTGCACACATACACACACACACGCACACACACATCCACACGTACAAACTGTATTAAGTTGATCTTGACAGATGCTTAGCAATCAGTATGTCTTTGAAAGCTGACACTTGGAAATTGTGACAACGTACAAATGAGGCACTGATGACCTGACTATCAAATGCACAGCCTTGCACTGACCTTGTGTATGCTGTGTTACCAGGGGAAGTTTGTTTTGTGATTGGATGGCGGGTTGCCAGGAAAAGATGAAAGCTCCTCTATCTGACTGACCACAAACACAACACTGGCTATTATTCCTGTGGACTGAGCCACCCAGCACAGGTGCACATGACGGAGCATGTGTGTGTGTGTGTGTGTGTGTATACGTGTGTTCAGACATAGTGGGTTTAACATCTTAAGCCCAGGTGGCCTGGCCCATAATAAGTGTGTGTAATGAGTGTCAGCAATGATTAATTCAAGAGGTCAGGGCTCTCAGTACTCATTTGTGCCACCTAGACACAGACACAGAATGCACTGTATCAAACAAAATAATCATAAGACAATTTAAATGTCTTGTCAAATGACTTTTAAGGTGCATTACACAACATTTGCCTCTGACCATGCGTTGTGATTGGACAAGAGGCGTTACATGAGTGCTTATGACCCCAATATACACACTGGTGCTTCTTAACTCCATCCAGGTATCACGCCGCCTTGTTTGTATTTGATTTATTCACTCTGGTCTAATCAGCTGTTGCTGTATTGCATAGCAGTGGGGAACTCATATTCTGTTGGCGTAGGGACCAAATTAAATTTCTTGTATCTGTGTTTTAATGTGTGATTCTATTCATTTACAACCTTTATTACAAAGGTAAGTCTCATTGTGATTAAATGGGAAGCATAAAACAAGAACACATTAAAGTTACATCAAGGAAACACAAAGAGAGGACAGCCATCAATCAGTTACGCTTAAAGAATAAAAGACAACTGACTTGTAAAAATTATGGATAAAAGCATTAACATACTCAAGGTCACATTGGCTTTACATCAGTACTAACTGCTCAGTACTATCTTGGATGCTCAAACACAAATTACTGGTACTGAACACTATATTTTTATCACGCTGTCATTGTTGTCATTTGACAACCTTGTAACTCCAATGTTGGTTATTTTTTAAGCTTCAACTGAAGGACAGTCCTCTAAAGGATGAAAATATTCTACCATCCTTGTTATGCTGAAACTATTTCAAAGACAAAATTGAGGCTTCTGCACACCTAGGCTTTGGGCAACAGATGTGTAGAAGAAACTGTGATTGCAAAAGAAGAAGAAAGCTTTGGCACAGGTTACCTGAAATTACCTGACAAAGGTCCTGTGGTCTGAAATGTTGTCTCTAATAAAGTGCGGAAGGTTTCTTCTTCTTTTGGATACTTTTTCAAAGAAGAACACATAAGGCCAAGGTAGACAACCTGAAAACATGGCTGTTAATTTCAGTTGCTATTTCTTTTGATGTCCCTTTGTCGCTCCCTGGAGACAGCTTCTGATTGGTTGTTTTAGGCCATGACATTTGTGTGTAACAAACTGTGAATGGCAGCTTCCGCTAATTAAACAAATCAGTGTGGTACAAACGCTGCAGCGGCTGTAGGTCTCTCCTGCAGAGAGAGACAGGCTGCCAGAAGGTTGCTGCCTCAGTGAGCTTGTCTTACCACAGGCCCACATGTCCACCGGCTTGCCGTAGGGGTCTTTCCTTAGCACCTCTGGAGACAGATAACCTGGGGTCCCCGCAAAGCCTGGAAAACACACAGACACAGAACTGCACTGTAGCTGTCCATATAGCTGCTACCTGCATTATTTTGTGAAATTGGGGCCCTAACAGTTTTCTGATATTGGTTTCACTTCCAGGCCATACCACAGGATGCTGAGTGGAACACTAAACAAACCCTTTCCCACAACCAAAACACTACACGGAAGCTAAGGATCGAAGGTCCTATAAAGTTTTGTTTATGGGCCTGGGTTAACAGGCTCCAAGAAAAGAAATCCTCGCTTGGCTCGCAATCAGTAGAATGCAGCCTACTTCTCAAAAGGCTGCAAATCACCCGCGGGCCCTTGGGTACAGAGATGGAGCACAACTAGTAGTAAGCTAGAGCACAGAGTGAACTGGTTCCAGGTCCTCAGATGATGCCTGGCGCTGGGGATTAGGCTAATTATTATTCTTTTCTACAGGGATTAAGGAGTAGAAGTGGGCCTGCAATCCATGTAATCCAAGCTTGACATAGGAGCCCACAACAATAGCACGGCAAGTCCCACATTCATGTAACTGGGTTTGAACAGGGAGCAGCCGCAGGCTCAGAATGACGAAATGGCATGGTCAAAGATGTTAATTTGATTTGGGGGCTTTTTACAAACACAAAACTTGGATGCAAATGCTCTGCTGTTCTGCTGCAGTTTTTTCAATTAGCTTTATCTCACCACCAAGTTGACTGAGGAAAGCAAGTGGCAACAATTCAGAGGAAGACGTGCAGAATGCTATAATGAGTAATGTAACGGTATGTCCATTCCCAATGAGTTCAGTCAAAAGAACACATTAAGTAGAAATGTTGGAATAAAATCCATAAAAAAAGACTACAGCAAAATTTAGTATATTGTTGGACCGTGTACGCATATTACCTTCTTAGCCTGTAATAAATTTGGAATGAGCTGCGGGAGAGGGGGAAAAATAAGCACATAGATTGCCAGCACTTCCCCACTCTCCCGGTCGGTCCAAAAAGCGGAAGCTGATCAGAAAACAAGGAGGCTTTGTACTAAAAGATGAGCAAATATACTGAACAAACAGAGGGAATTAGAAATAAAGGCCTCTCTCAAAGAAAAGCCTGCCTCCAATAAAGGCCTGGTATCCTCTGCTAAACAAAGACCTGGCCACTATTTGAGGAAATAAGGTATGGCTTCTGGTATGGAGAAGAAGCCCATAAATGTAAGTATATCTTTGCAAATAATCCAAAATTTTAAAATCTGTTGGAATATCTTAGTTTAATGTAGATTCAACAAAATCTGTGATTGGTTCTTTATCACAAGCATTGCACAAAAATTGCTATCCGCCTATGTCAACTTTGTTGATTTGTAAACAAGGATGTAATAGGCAACTGTTTACACCCATTCATTTTGAAAGAGCAGTGGCCCATGAATAGGGAAAGTCCAACACACAGCTGGCCAATGGTGCAACTTCATCACTCAGTCATTCACTCAGTCAGTGAGGGACAGACTTTAGGGCTGGCCCCACTGTTGCAATCCAGCCAAAAAAGATGAACTACAGCTTTATGAGGGGGCCAAACTCCCTGCAGTAGAGTATAAAGAAACTCTAAAAACATGAATGAAAATAGTAATACTTGTTGAGTGATGAACTGGCGGGTGGTTTGATTGGAAAACTGATATAGTGGATGATGTATACTCACCGAACCATGCCTGCTGGTCTCCCTGCACCTCAATAGCCAGGCCAAAATCTGCCAGCTTGACTGCTGCCCCCTTCAATTTGCTGGCTAGGAGCAAATTCTCAGGCTTGGAGTGGAGAGACACAGATACAAACTTTTCAATTATCTTTCACTGACATTCTGACATCAGCTGATACCATACATAAACAAGACCTTTTGTTTTGGTCGATGGCAGCTCACAAGCAGTTTCAAACAACGGGAATTCCCATTATAATTCCCCAAGTAACCACAAGGACTGATGTCATACAGTGTGCTTAAACATAGTGCAGCTATGACTAATGGCTGAGCTAGGGGCCAACTCTTGCACCTAACCAGTCTAAAGGATTAAAATGTCTGCTGGAGTCAGGCATGGTCACTGTCAGAGTTCAACCTCCGTGCCCAGAGTGACTCAATACACACACACACACACACATAAAGCCATGACTGGCTGATGTTGTGTAACAAGCCTGATTACATTCATGTTCAGCCAGTGTCTACACCGGATCTCAGCCAAGTGGCACAGGCGCATGTAATTGGACAAGAAGCTGGGAGGCCGTTGTCTAATTGGCTGGGCCTGTCCAGCCAGTGGAAACGGATTGGGTGAGAGAGGTCGACAGTGACTCATGCCAAACGCCAGCAGCAGAAGAAGAAGAAGAGGAGGAGGAGGGCGGGGTTTTTGGAAAGGTCTCTGGGTTTGAAGAGGATGAATAATGTATTTGCTGACATTTTCAAAGCAGTTTCCTCACAGAGTGAAATAGGAAATTATTCAAAATGAGTAGGCTGTAATGTAATAACAACAAAAGGGAAGGATGCCCCTGATCAAGTGCTCTTTGAAGGGAAGCTGCTTTTACTTGTCAACAATTGCATTCAGGTACCTCAAGAGAGCTGACTATACTGTGCTACATCCTACAGATCACTCCTGTTTTTACTGTCTGCTGTATTCATTCCAGAAGGCAGGTCATTCACAAAAAAAATCCATTTCATCAGTCAATCGGTGCAGATTTTCATGGTTGCTTGTGCAGTTAGTAGAGCGTTCGTGGATTAG
>OMLF01043726.1:0-37938 GCA_900302615.1 Holocentrus rufus
CACACACACACACACACACACACACACACACACACACATATATATATATATATATATATGTGTGTGTGTGTGTGTGTATGTATGTCATCTTGCCAGGTATTATTGGGGGGGCGCCAGTTGCCGTCTGCTGCTCTAGCTGCATAAAACGCTTCAGTAAATCTTTCATCACCAGTTTGATAACTTTACTCCTCTTAAATACACACGTTGTCAAATCTGTCTTGAGCTACACTCAGGTCATTGTCAGGAGGATCAACTCAACAGGAGAAGGAGGTCTAAAACATGTACGTGAAATTTGGGTTGTATTTTTGTCAGGCCTCCTCCCTCTGTGAGATTTCTATGAGTATGAAATAACTGTAATACTTCAATTCATAGGTGTTTTTTGACATCAGAATTGGAGATGAAGATGTGGGAAGAGTTGTCATTGGATTGTTTGGAAAAACTGTTCCCAAGACAAGTGACAACTTCCTCGCACTGGCAACTGGAGAGGTGAGAACCTGAAAGCCTTTTGGCTTTGTCATAGAGCTTGTGTACAGAGGTGGTGTACAGTACAGCTGTGCTGCAGTCTTGGAGTGCAGGTTGTGCTTGTGTTGTTGTTGTTCTTCTTCTTCTTCATAACAATAAATCTACATTTATTAAAAAAGTATCTGTATTCTCACAATAACATGACTCTCCTGGGTCATAGGCTTTAAGATTTAAGTTTCTTGATCTGTGCGCATTTCAGTGCATTTCCATTTCAATTTAGTGCAGTCTAAATTGATGTACTGGCCATAGTTGGCTCAACATAAGGAGAAGCAAAGGAAGAGTGTGTGGTTAAGCACTTATAGCAGGTTGTCATTATTTAAATCAAAACCCCCAAACTCTTCGCTGAAATTTTTTAGATGTTTTTTTTTTACCCTCTGCAATGCCCAAATCAAAATAATGGTGCAAAGGGTATTGAGTGTGTATTTGTTAGCCATGTTGACAATCTAACAATACATCTTTGTACGGGACAGCTATTGTTGTCCCAGCGAATGCAATCAGAGCCCTTAAGGGAGAAATATTTGTTAATGTCAAGCTGCTTTTTAGTGTGGAGAGGGATCAGTTTGTGTCTTGGCGTATGATATGAATCTGAGTCATTAAACACTGTGAAAATCACAATTTATTTTTGAAGTAGTATTGTTCTGGAGGTCCATATGTAATTTGGCCTGGCGCTAATATTTTCAATTTAGCATTTTCATATGTCGTTCATGGCATTTTTTCATTGTTCTTATTGAACAGAAAGGATTTGGCTACAAGGGAAGCAAATTCCACAGAGTCATCAAGGAATTCATGATCCAGGGTGGGGACTTCACCAGAGGGGACGGCACCGGGGGTAAGATGACCACTGACACCTCCAATGCATACCAGTTTGCTGAGATTTTTCCATTTAAAAAAAAAAAAAAAGCAATGCCAAACAAATATTTGTGATCTATCCCAAACATGTTTCGGGAGTCTTTCTTTTCCATAAAGATTTTATTTCAGTGGCAAGTAAATAAATCAGGCTAACAATCACTTCTGCTCTGACAATAACAGCCTGTTAAGGTTTTTATCATTTTCTAAACAAAGAGCTGTTTTGTCAGGGTTAATTACAATAATATGGAGGTTTTTGGAGCAATACTTCATGACATACTAATGACATGATTTCCTCTCCCACAAACATGAAGGCAAGAGCATCTATGGAGACCGTTTTCCTGATGAGAACTTCAAGCTGAAGCACTACGGCCCCGGCTGGCTGAGCATGGCCAACGCCGGCAAAGACACTAACGGCTCTCAGTTCTTCATCACCACTGTTCAGACTCCATGGCTGGACGGCAAACACGTTGTGTTTGGAAAGATCCTGGAGGGCATGGTGAGTCTCAGGCCTGACTGTGGTCGGGTACCCGTCATTTGCAGCAAACATTTAGGCGCTGCCCTCTGCAGGTCGTCTGGGGAAACAGTTGCATTCAGCCTTTGATCAAACAACCACATCCATAGTGTGAATTAGGCCAACATGTAAATGCTTATCGGTTTTGCCTTTGACTAGTAAGTTTGTCACCAGCTAAGAGGTTTTCTTAATATCCTATTTATCTGGTGAAATGCAGAAAATAACCAAGGTGACTGTTGAATTAGGTGAGCCACTATTGCTCCACCACATAAAGTGCTCTGTGGTCGTTACTAGATGGAATTGACTAATGATCAAAAAAAGAACAAAATTACATTAGAAGATAAAAGCTATTTTCAGTTTGATGTAGATAACATCAAAACTGGACCAGAATTGCAACGTGAACACAAAAAAATGTAAACGGTAGCCTTTTCATGTTGACTAATCTGCTGCACAGTGGACATTAAAGGATAATTCTGCTGTTTTTAAACCTGGGTCGTATTTTTACAAATTGCCCTGTTGGATTAAATTGCAGCTGTTTTGTGGTCCAGTACTGAGCGTTCTCGCTCAGTACTGGACTGATTGTCAAAACTTTTTGTCCCTATTAATCATTTAGACCCAAATAGAGGGGAATATAGCCCAATTTTAAAAATGCCGAAATTATCATTTAAGATGCTGGACAAACATGCACCATCTACCAACATCCACCAACTTACAGATGTTGACTTTATGGTTGCTTAAAAAACATTTACCTGTCCAACTTTAGAGAGGTGGTCAGGGACACTATCTGTGCTGACTTATTTAATAATTCGTATTTCTTTGATATTGACCAATTCTGACTACATACTTTTGCTTGTCAGGACGTGGTGAAGAAGATCGAGAACACAAGGACAGATGCCCGGGATAAACCTCTTAAAGACGTCATCATCCATGACTGTGGGAAAATCGAGGTGGAGAAGCCGTTTGCCGTCGCCAAGGAGTAGAGCACGGTTGGAGGGGATAGGGAAACAGGACTGGTGGAGGGTTTGGGAATTTGTGCAGGCGACCTTGTTATTACTCACAGCCCCGTGGTCTTGGAGAAGGGGCTTTGGGCCATCCAGCTGCCCTCTTAAAGCGCCAGAACAGCATCGCATCAAGTAACCATGACGTCACACTCTGGGTCCATTTACCAACAGGCATTCCAAGTTGCACTCAACTGTTCTTAGCGTGTTTTTTTAAAAAATAAAACAAAAGGAATCTTGAATAAAGGGTTCAAGTTTTGTTAAATGGTTGAGTGTGTCATTTTTTTGCACCTGCCACCAGTTTTGTGGATTTCTGTATTTGGCACCAAGAAAGTTTAGAGTACCGCAAACTCACAAATTCTGGATGTTTGATATATTGTTTTTGACGCCATTCCATTATTACTGTGAATATGTAACAGAGATAATTAAATGCTGAGTTTCAGCTTTCAGTTGATAGCATTTCCAGACTCATAAGGTAGAGATTTTAAGAAATGCTAAAAAGTATGTTCATGTGCACTTAGCATTTTGTACATGTGCAGTCTGCTTGAATCAGATGTCCAAACAAATTACAGATTGTAATGCAAGCCATCCCTTTCTTGAACACTCACAGGTAGAAATTCACCCAGCTCATCAACAAAAATGACAACTATTTTTAAATGGCATGGACCCCTATGTATGAGTCCAAGAACCGAGGATACTTGAAGTTTCAGTACATATGCACAAAATAAGGTTAAAAAAAAAAAAGGAAGTACAACAGCCCTTTAATTTGGACTTAAAATGAGCGAAAGAAGTTAATCTATACCTTATTTTGCCAAAGACCCTCTTGAAGACTCAGTGAGACTCTTGGACTATACAGCAAAGCCCAAATGTTTTGATATGAAATTGCCAGTATCCTAGACAGGACACTAGGGGTCCTCCTCACACCAGAGATGTCAGCTCCACAGCAGAACTGAAGCACTCTGATATTCACCACCTAGCTTGTGACTTCACGTGATTTCAGTGTTATAAAAAAAAAAAAAGGAACGATGCACCTTTTGTAATAGCCTGGCTATTTATGGATAGCTTCAGGAGGTTGAGGACATGTTGATCCTCTGGTTTATCTGTTGCTTGTTCTGTCTCTAACCCAGATTCCCTTTGCATTTGAAACGCACACAGGTGAAAAAGATTTGAGCACATGAAAGAGTTGTTAACATTTGTTAACTGCCCGAAGGATGGGGGTATAGTGCACGAGGACAGTGCATTTAATCAGGTATGTTGTCAATCACAAAGTAAACGGACTTTTTACACACCTTCCTCTAATTGTCCAGTCTTCCTGGTGCTCATTGTCTTATGTGGCAAACCGCACCCGTTCCTCAAGCATGTTAAAACAAACACCAATAATTATTTCCCGCTGCTTGATTCAGGACTGGTGTATTGTCACATACATATGCTCTTTTTGTGTAGATGTACTTTCCAAATCCATGAGACTTGGAGGAGTAAAATTTGTCTAGATTTTCATGTAGTTTACAGGGAATGTCAAGCATGTGGGACTATGCCTATTCATCTTTTTTTTTTCAACCCCAACATTAGGGCAATTTCACACCTTAGGCAAAAACTTTATATTTATTGCCTGATAAATTTTTGATGGACAGTGTGCAGGAGCTTTCCTTCTTTTTCAACCCCAACGTTAAAATGGTGGATAGAAATCATTGGCCAGGTTTTTCCCCTGACACCGCATGAGAATGTGTTCTCAAGACTTGCAAAGTTAAGTGAAAAAATAAATATGGAGCATTACTGTGCACTGGGACTGCATAGAAATGGAGATGTTGCCAGAGTATTGTTGCCATGTTTAACAGTAAATGTTTGGAAATATGTAGAGGCCATGGGAAGGGTGCTGGATGTGGGAACAGCTGAACTCATCTGCAGACATCAGGAAGTCTGAAAGTTTCACTATTATTCCAGTCCATCCAAAATTGGAAAACACTCTATTCCCATGTCAAATGCTTATTTGGGAAGTTTAACTGCTTTCATCAGTGCTTTAGTTTTGTGGAAAGTGGCAGTAGCCCTCTAATTGCATTTGTGAGCAACGCTAGTGCAAGTCAATGCGTAATGGAACCTTCCCTCTGATCAGTGACTGTAATGCATTTTACTTCAAAAAGTTCAAGTAGTAACACTAAGTGACAAAACTAGCCAAGATTGAAAAAAAAATATGCCACTAACTAACCATTTGAGGACTGTTTGGTTTCTTTGCATTCTTGGAGACATAAACAGCTGAAAGGTGGTTAAAACGTTTCTGCATGGTGTTTACTTAGTCCTGCTATTGTCAGGACATTTATATTTAGGCATTTCAGCCGATGCCTATAGCCTGAGTGATTTACAGTGAATGATCAGTCAGGGGCTCAGTTCAATTTAGAGCACAATGGCTGTTTCAGAGATTGGACATGTGATCAGTGTTTAATTGTGTTTTAGAGTTTTAGGATAAACCTTTATTGAATTGAACCATAGTGCACAGAAATTAAGTTCCCCAAGTGTACCCAGTTCTCTGAAACATACATTAAATGGATAATTAATAGGTCATTCCTGATCTGAGATTGGCTCTAAAATGTTTCTGTGCCGTGGGGGCTGAATAGGCACGTAGCAGACCGGGGACCCAGTCTAAAAAGTTGTTCCCCAGGGACTCCCCATCTGAGAAGATCTTTATTTTTAGATGTTGTTTAGTATGAAGTTGCTTAACTGATTACAGTCATCAGGATCAAAATTTTGAGCAAAGTAGCCATTTTGAAGAATTCCCTCACTAGGTGATGGCATGATCTAAACCACATTTGTTTTGATGACCTATGATTTAAGTTATTCCTGTTTTTAAGGAATTTAAACTAGTGACCATGGATGTTAACATGAAAATATTTATAATATGCTGCTGGATTGTTAAACAGTAATCCAGGCAGGAAAGTTATTTTTGACCAGACCCAGAAAGCAGGTCTATGCTCCACGTTTGCTTCAGACTTTAGCTCTGGTCCTTGTTTTGCCCAAGCTCAGTCAGGCACAGAATGACTCACCAGAAGGAAAGTATGGAAAGAATTCCCTGGAGTCGGCACAACCGTGGTCTTGGTTAAACCCTCTGTTGTTCGGTTTGGCCTTGTTTGTGGCGATTGGGGATTGTCTGGTGAAACAGTGTTATTCTTCATTTACTGGCTTTGCTGGGAAGGCCATGACAGGCCGGACATATCTGGCATAGCTTGCTGCAAGTGGCTTTGTCAACGAGATTAAAAGAACATTGGGGGGAGAATCACAACGCGAGGCTCGGAAGCATTCGGTCACACTGGAGGACCGTACATCCATATCCTCACCTCCTGCCATAGACTGGTGAAGCAGATTTTTAGGTTTGATTCTTCACTTTCTGCTTTTTGAATGCAGGTGACACAACAGGACAGAACATCTGTTTTTGTATTTAAATGTGGAATCCCCCTGGAATGTGACAAGATTACAGTTCTTTCAAGAAGAAGGCTAAGAATAGGCTTTCCAGGCATTTTAATCACTTAAACATTTCCAGTTAGAATAACGCTGTGGTAATATGGGCGTGTAGACACATACCTAATATGTGCCCTTCCCAAAAATTGGTCTGACGTCACTACAGTTGGTTTGGCAACACAATAAAGATGATCTTGAACAGAGGGCTGAGGATTTTTGAAGGCCTACACTCTTGTACACTAACCAAATCTATTCTTACATAATTGTAATGCTTTCACTCGTGGTTTGGTTTTGTAGAAACTGGCAATAGAGCCCTGACTGCAGCAATGGTAGTGCAAGTCAATGAGGAATCAAACCACTGCTAACTGTAATGCACTTTGATAATATTGAATATCATGATGTTTCAATGGCACAATATTATGATATTACATTTTGGATGTCGCCCAGGCCTACTCCGCATAAATAACAAAAATAAACTAATAAGTAGGCAACATGTTTAAAAAGAGTTGAATGTGGTTTGATAGAAATAGTTTACTCATATGTACCAGCTTTGGTAAGAAATAGTACCTGCAGGCTAGTAGCGGTTTCCCAGAAAACAAATCACAATAGTGCTTTTTTTGTGATGCCTACAGTAAAAGGGGATGTAGATTGTGATCGAC
The DNA here is from genome assembly GCA_900302615.1 of Holocentrus rufus. Classification (NCBI taxonomy): domain Eukaryota; kingdom Metazoa; phylum Chordata; class Actinopteri; order Holocentriformes; family Holocentridae; genus Holocentrus; species Holocentrus rufus. Next base: position 6,987 of record OMLF01043726.1, read on the forward strand.
AGGACTCACTTCTAAAAAAAAAAAATCCCGAACCTTCCCTGAAAAGATTGACTCTTTTTGTTAAACTGAGTTGTAGAAACTGCAGGGACTGTTGCCAACTCAGGTGCCAACAACCTCACTGAAGTCTCTCCAAATGAAAAGCATGAATAAAGACAAGATCAAGTTCAAAATAACAACAACTATAACAAGTTTGCTGAGATAAGGAAAGACAAACATCCAGTCTATTTTTTTCTCTCTTATCCAAGTCAGAGGGGAAACACTCCAACAAGAGAAGTATAAATACAATATGCGCAGCAGCGTGGGAAAGGTCACCGTGGGAACTGGGGCTTGTTTTTGTCAATGAGTTTGGATAGCCAGGCTACAGTAGAACAGGCCTTTGGGTTCCCACCCAAACCTATCCAAGCAGGCCTAACAGTAGTGTGACATCCATTTCTTCATTGTTCTCCAGTTTCCTCTTGGGTTTCTTTTTCCCCCTTCGGTGCTTTCAGAGTTTGTCATGTTCTCTGGAAGGAGCTTTCACCGGGATGTGGCCGAGGCAGCAGTGACATGCCAGTTCCCACGATCTCCTGCCCTTCCTCCAGCACTGCTGCTTGCTCACAGCTCAGAACAGGAAGACAGTGCAAGGCCACTAAGAGTGCGGGCTAATTTAGGCAGGCTCTGCTGGCTCCCCATTGTCTTAGATGGGAGCTGCCTGGAAAAGTATACGACTGTGTCTTGTCTGAAGCTCATCATCAGTGCATTTGAGAGTATGTGCGTGTGTTCCTGTGCTTCTAAACTTATAACCATCGAATGTCCTCACAAGGATGCAAAGATGAGGAAAATGTTACTCCTTTCCGCAAGAGGTTAGTTCAGGTTTAAAGATTGAGTGTGTAGTTCATCATCATTTATGCATGTGCTGGCTTGCATCTGGATTTCTGCAGTAGGATGACTCTCCTGGTACCATGGTAATGTTGCTGGTACACACTTAACTGTACAGTAGTACTTATTCAATGTAATGGCATGTCAAATTCCTTGAGCATATTCTGAGTCCGAACCCCTTTTTGCTTCATGTTTCATTTGGGTTAAAGTTGCCTTATGCAAAATTGCAGAGTGTCGATTCAAGCGAATATTGTTTAGACTTAGACAAAAGAGTGGAATGACCACATAGTTTATCAATGAGTCAGTCCCACAATGAGAACCATGTAGAGTCAACATCAGAATGATGTGTTTATTCCATTTTTTGTCTGTTGAGTCTAAATGGACCCAACTGACCTTTCGACCCTTGTCAATTTTGCATAATGCACATTTAAAGCGGAAAAACCTTCTTTGTCTCCTCTCCATCTACATCTCAGCTTTATGTTTAAAGTGTATTCATTCAGTGAAATCATAGTGTTCACCTGGGCCCATCTGGTCTATCCATTTTTATGGAAATAGCATGTAGTACTACACTTTTTTTATTTAAAGATTATTTTTGGGCATTTCTGTTTTATTGGATGGTTACAGTGGAGGGAGCAGGGCAGATAGGCGGGATGACATGCAGCAAGGGGTCTGGGTCAGAATCGAAGCCAGGGGACAGTATTAGTGCTCTGCAAGAGTCAATATTGGTGCTGCTATACTATATGTGCTATACTCCTACCAGTCAGGAACTGCCAAACACAAGCAGTTAACTGCACTTTCACTGTGGTCTGCTCACTAGCTAATTGTGGAGGTTGTGTAACCATATGAAATATTTATCTTTCAGTAATGCCTCAGGCTATGGAATCAGTCACTTATCTGTTGTTAAATGTGTATGTGAGAGACAGAGAATGTGGTTTTGTATGCACAGTATGCATGAATGATGAAGAATGATGCAGCCAAGTGCTTGCATTTTGGGCCAATTATTTATGAGCCGAGATATATAAGGAACTATGGCATGTGTTATTTACATGGAAACCCTGCTCTCTTCCAGAACATTCATTGGCTCCACTGTGGTGTAGGGGTGGTAGGCAGGAGAGGGACAGCAGGACTTACGTAATGGAGCACAGAGCTAGGGGGCAAGACGAGCTCCTTTTAGAAAAAGCAGCACTGTTGGCACTGCAGGCGCTGGCATATCCAGTCGGATATGTAACCCAGTGAGAGATCACCCACTTACACAGTTGTTGCAGACTGTCTTACCTGCCACAGGACACAGTGCTCCCATAATCCACCAATAACTAAATCATTTGAAAAGATACAGGGTGGTGTGAAAATGATGGGCTGATCTGATTGTCTGTCTTGGTCACACACGTCAGATGTACCTGTCCTATTAAAGTGTCCTTCTAGAGCAAAACACTGAGCTCCTACCTGCTCACTATGTTCCTCTGGATAAAAATGTGCATGTAAATATTCTCGCAAAAAGACCTGATCATCTCAAGAACAAAAGTGGATCATTTCCAGTTCCTGAGGACGCCCACACAGTCCGGTGTTGACAAAAACCCCACCCAAAACAATCATTGTCATCAACAGAGCTTCCACTGAAGACTTGGCAAGAGTGATGGGCTGTTCACACCCAAATTCGTTTTGCTGTCTGCACATCACAAGTAACTCATCTTATTCCAGCCCCGAGTTTTATTGATATTTGAAGATGCACAAAATTGGGAAACTTGGACCTGGAACTGTGTCTTCGTGTTTGTTGTGATTACCTGCACGAGTGTACATCAGCATTTCCAGGACAGAATGACGGATGCTGCCAGAGACGAACAATGGGATCAAGGAGGTTGTCCAGACATTGTGATAGCCTGCTTGCATGCCTGTGTGTCAACACGTGCGCACACACAGAAGCAGATGCTTTGTCCTTGTAATGGAGACAGTTTGGCTACAAGCATGAAACCTGAAGACAAAGTCGTTCACGCTGCAGCTGAATGTGTCCCAATTCTGACCCCCCCTCCTATGTCACACAGATCCAAAGTTTTTAGTGTGGACAGAAAAAAAGTTATATGATCTTTTAAGTTATTATTTTGACCACAATGCATACCTGATCCACAGCCATGCAATTGGCTTTCAGCTTGCAGATCAGATTTAATGTAGATTTTACATCACTCTCTATGGGACAGATCACTGTCTATATCCATTTGACCAGAAAAACAGAGCGTGGAGATACAATGAGGTCACACATGTAGTTAATTTGAGAAGCTTCCAATCAAATAAACTAGAGGGACATGTTGCATTTGACTAGAGTTTGAAATGATTACAAGGCGAATGGCTGGACAGAACCACGACAGAACTTGGCTGCAGTTTCAAAAGCCTCAGAGCTGAGTTCAAAGAGACAAATGACTCCAACAGCAAAGTGGCCATGGCCATATGACATGCCCCATGTGGACAATAATGTTGGTTGCTTCCATGACAGATTGTAGAGACATTAACATGTTTGTTGCTGTTCATTTGCACATTTCAGGATGGAGCCATTTCAAACTGATACCGGATATAGATCACTTTTAAAATGAATGTTCATTATCCATGTGCAGCAGCTGACTTCAAATTCAGTTTGTGCATGAAAGTGCAATAAAATAACCATATGCAAACACTTTGTACTTCATTTTCACCATGCTGGACGTACAGATGTTAGCAAAAGACATGCTAGCATATGAAAGCTAACACTGCCTGTGAATAAAAAGTGGTTTCTTGCATAATAGGGCTATATGAGCCCACCATTAATTTTCTTCTTGGGCTTTGTGGTGGTTGGCACTCTGGTATTATACAACTATGTGCCATGTTTCATGTGTTTTTTGGAAGTAAACAAAAGAAAACCAATTTGTTTCTCATAAACTAGCTTGCTTTTGGTCTCACCAAATGGCTCCATTCACACAGTTGAGAAGAAGAGTGGCGCGTTTGCTGGGACCAGGAAAGATGGGACAAAAAATTCAGCCCATGATATTTACATTAATTCTTGACAGAAAATACATCAAAAATTACACCCACTTCCAAGCTAATTCACAGAGCCCAATTTTCCATAATCATACAACTAATTTATGCCACAAGTCATAACCCTTAGCAGGAGTTGCATTTGATTTCAGGATGCAGATTGTGCATTTCTCTTTGCTAGAGGATATTTATGAGAACAAGTAAATGAAAGAGACAGAGAGAATCAGAGAGAGTGCAGCTTGCGCATTAACTCTTATCATATGAATAACAAATAGTGCTGCACATCCTCAGCCTCATGCAGCCTCTCCTCAGGGATGGAGGTCCCAGCCCTGTTAGCTCTCCTGATTAAGCCTGCCTTCCCTTATCAAACCTCAACATCTGCCGACAAGAGGATACTCCTTTTGCTACAGTTTTCCAGAATCATTCCCCACCGAGTGCCGTTAAATATTTCATCCCCACAGGAGGGATAGAGTATCCGGCGCTGTTCACATGATCTCCCTTTTGTCTGCAGTGCGTGAAGCTCAGAGGACAATGCAAAATACCAGGTCAACGGTGTCGGTCTCAAACAGCAGCGAGGCGACACGCTGAAACACGAGAGATGTTTTGTTTTTCGGCCATCATCTCATGCAACTGTGGTGGAGTGCATTAAGGGCAGCTGAGGGACACTTTGTTCTGCAACTGAAGGTGCTCATCTGAGATTTGGCCTGGGCTCAGATTGCGTTTTCTATGGTATAGAGCTGTACTTGTTTTGCAAAAGACAAAATAAAAGGTAGCTCTGTGATCTACTAGAAACAACATCCTTGTTCCATATTGTCCTTTATATGGTGAGAAGTGTGCTATATAGCAAGATAGCTGCTATTTGTTCCCTCCAGGAGTTTTTTGAAGGGACCACTGGGGCCTAACAATGCGCTCACATAGTCAGCAACTCGGTCACTGCATGTTGCCAAGTGGCTTAGTAGCTATCTCCAGTTGTGTCTCTGCTCAGATTTGTGAGAATTGCAGCTCGACTTTGAGGAACTGGAGTCATTGGATGTTGTTACAGCAGAAGACAACATAAGATGATCACTTTTACACTTGAATTGCCAGTTACTACACCAAGTCCCTTTATATTTACAGTTCAATTACAGTTCAGTTTTTCTCGACTTTTCTGCATTAAGTCGTCGCTCCATGTCTTTTGGCTCTATTTGAAATGAATGACCTACAGTTATTTGTCACTGTTTGTCTGAGTGCAGGTGGGGCAGCTTTTCTTAGAAATGGCAATGCAAGATGTAATGCTTTGGGTGCCTTTTTTTCCCAAAGGAAAATAGATTTGAGCATAATATATAATGGCCTCATTCATGAAGTGCTGCTTTATGTTGCCATAACATCTATGTGCTGTCAAAACAAAAGCTTGTGTTCTTCTATGTTATCATAACAGCACGGAAACTAAATGCCTAGGGTAACAATGTCTAAATCAGTAAAGTGCACAGAACCTCACAGTAAACATGGTCTAAACATAGTCTAAATCTGATCCTAAAAACAAACAGCTCCATTAAAGCTCAGTTATGTTGCAAGTGGAAAACCTTGTGTTGTTCTGAGTGCTGATCTTGAGGCAAGTATATGGAGTTGTTATGGGTTTCACTTCAAAATGCGATGTAATGGTCAATAGTAAATTCATTTGGTCATCAGAAGATGACTGTAACAATTTGAGAATTACTCATACTAAATATGATCTTCTCTGGAGCCATCTATACTAAAAATCAATACTCTCACTGTACTATAAGTATTCCACTATGATTATTCTGAATATTTGATTTGTTCTTTTCCAGGGACGTCACTCTTATATAACTGCTTTATGGAGTGTACAAAATATTATTGACATTTGCTCTTTTCATGAGGCACAGGCACAGGCACATGCTGTGAATCCAGGTAAAAGCAATTATCCCTCAATAATTTCCTTTACTGAAGATATAGCAAGTGAAAGCAGGACATGTGGACAAGAAGAAGCAGATGGGGATTTTTAAGAGCTGGTACTTGAGATATAGATTGTGCAACTATGCTGTAACTCAGTGTCAGAATGATGTACATTGCCAGGACAGTATGAAATGTTGGTCATCTTGGAATTGAAGCTTATTCTGTTGTGCTTGCTGTAAGTCACTCTGGATAAGACTGTTGGCTACATGCCCTAAAATGTAAAGTACCTCGCCTTAAGGCCACCACCACCATCATTTACAGTAGACAGAGTCTCTCACACAGTGTCATGCAGTGTTACATGATAAGGGTGTCTCTCCATGGCGGCTGGCAGGCTGTGTGACCCCTGGTTGCCTGCCTGCCCAGGCGGGCTGAACTGCCAACATTAATGCTGTGATGTGGACTTGCCACCTCTGTGCCAGGATCAAGTAGCAGGGTCGCTATCTTGTTACTAATCTGATAATCTGCTTGTCAGAAGGGACTCTTTTCCGTTCTCACTTACATAACTGGGTCTGTTAAGGTTCCCACAGAGGCTGGACCAAGCAGACCTCCGTGAGGGACAGCTGAGGACTATAGGCCTATACACTACGCCTAGGCCTATCCAAGCTGGACCTGATCAACAGATTCATCAATTTATTAACTGAGGACTTGAGCTACTTACTATTAATTAAAAAGGACATGTATTTGTTTCCATTTTGAGCTATCGATGACTTCAGAAGCAAAACGTTTTTGAATTTGGAGTCAAACTGCACATGAGAGAGAGAGAAAGAGAGAGACAGAGAGAGAGAGAGAGAGAGAGAGAGAGAGAGAGAGAGAGAGTTTTGAGATGCTTTGGCAATATTGTTCTTATGACATTCAGGCCAAATAAGCGATTTAAATAATAATAATAATAATAATATGGTAAGGTATATAATAATTAGTCCTTTACTTAATCCCTCAATGCGACTTTATAAATATTGCAGCAAAACTATAAACTTTAATGCCTAAGTAATCTTTCAGAAATGTGACATCAGAGTACAAAACAACATTAAAATCATTTTTAAGTAAGCTCAAGTGCCTACCAGACTCATTTGAGGCCCCTTTAGAAATATCAGGAATATAATAGTGATACAGTAAAAATATGATTATAAACTCATTATTAAGTACCAAAGACGCATTATAGAACTTTATTAAATATGAGATAAGATATACGGTATCGACTGTACGTGAAAAGACCGTTATGACCACGATAGCAGCTTTTACTTTATTTTATTATTATTGTAATTATTTTATTTATTTATTTACTTGGAAACTTCACTTCCTTGATGGGCTACCCATAATGCCTCAGTTCCGATTATAAATAGCCCTTCCTGCAGCAGCTAGTTACGGATCGCTGCAGAAGCTCGGCGAAGGTTGATTGTCTCACCATAGGCTGCAAACTACACTTACTCCTATAAGGTTTTGTTCTGTTTACGGATGCTCAACTTTTCTGTGGAACTTTTATTAAATAGTCATTATTTTGGTTGTCAGAAAGGACACAAAGCTCCCCATTTCCTCGAGGGTATCATGCTGAACACAGAAGAAAGGTAGGAAATATTTTCCAGAACAATCTTAAACATGATAGGGCATGTCTGTTTTTCAAATCGCTAAGTGTGTCTTAAAGTCTGTTTGCTCGGCTCGTTGGTAAGGGTCCAGCGAGGTCGCAAACTTTTTTTGTGTGTGTGTATTCTGCCTGTAAAGCTGCAGGAAAACAAACAAACAGACCAACGAACAGCACGAGCAAAACTGCGATAGCGAGCACAATCCTAACGTAAGAAAACGTGTGTAAATGCCAGACATTAGCAGGAACTGATTAAATCTATTTGTTCTTCGTTTGAAGTGTGAGATGTTTTGTTGTTATTGCCTGCGGTGTTGTTTTCCTCAGGCTCTGACATCAACAAAGTTGGTATTTGTTGCTGTTGTTGTTATGCTCCTGGCCGCTGTTTGTTTCTGGGCAGACCGAGAATGACCGACCCAAGTTTGCCAAACCAAAACATGACAGGCTAACGTACACACTAACGTTAAATCCCATTAGTTAAGAGTTTGTCCAGAGACACCCCATTCTTCTGGATATTTGTTATCGTTTTCTTAAGTAGGTGGTTTCGTTTTTCTGGAACATTCTCTGATTCACTGTAAATTAAAACTATGTTGCTGGGCAAGTTACGAGGTTTGAGCTGGCTAACTTTTCGACGCGATTTAAACCCCAATTAGAAACACACACATTTTTCTGCTTAAATTACGGTGTGGACATACCTCCATGTGTACATTTCAATTGAGACAACTTTTCTTTGTGTAAATGGCAGTTTGGATACGGTTTTATTCTTTAAACCCCAGTTAGGAAATTTGTTTTTCTCTGAAGCATTAGAGCTTCTTCCGGATTGCTCTGCACCCCGCAGCTCAATCTTGAAGCTGAAGATGCTGCGAAAAATAAACTCATAAATCATTAAAGACCTACTGCAAAATAGATAATATTGACTATTTCGCTTAGGTAATACATGATGGCCATGATGATCATGTGCACTATATAATATAACCATGCAATTCCTACAATTCTCTCATCGTGAATTTTGGTGTGTATGTGAATTTATAATGACCATATAGTATTTTATAAAATTTCTTGGCTATCATAGCGTTCCTAAATTACAGGCTGGAAAATTTCAAATATGAATTTTCCCAGGCTGTAGCGTGCATGTAATTGCCTGTCTAATTGGTAAACAGACAGGTCTAGGCCTTGTTTTTTTATTGGTTTTATCCTGACATGCAAAGTTAGCAACTGTGAGTGGGAGTGTGTTTGTGTGTGTGTGAGAGTGTGTTGTGTGAGAGAGAGAGAGAGCGAGCGGTAGCTGCGGCCCATTGATGCTCTAAGCCAGTGCAGTAGCTATATTAGCTCTGTGACTGTGGCCATGTCAGCTGAAGGCATCTACTGGCCTACATCTGCCTGGTTGCATAAGTATGACCCCCCTCCTTTCTGCTGGTTTACTTCTGAAGCATCACTGGAATGTGTGTGTGCGCGTGTGTGAGAGAAATAGGTGGTGGGCAGTCACTTGGAAACAGATGGGTTTATTTAATCTGAGTACTCTGATCTTAAATTAGCGTAATGCCCCTTCGACTGATGGACTGCTAGAAGATCCTGGACCAACATGAAACTGAACGTTGTAACAGAACCAAAACATTTACGCGAGCAAACCAGTTTCATTCGACAACTGGCATTTAGCCTCCGCCAGTGCACTTTGTGGTTTAACAGCAGTCAGCAGTACACACACTTTATTGGTGCACCACCCAAAGTAGACATGGATACACTTGGAGGTTATGAGGTTGTTTACCGCCAACGGTAATGTGTTCAGCCTGTCACCACAGAAACTAGACATGTAGGCGAGACAGTTGTGGAGTTGACTTTCTGTCGGGCTCATCCATGAAAGTGGTTTTTGTTATTTATTAAATGTGGTCACAAGTTTGTCAAAATACGCCAGAAGTCACCAAGTCTGTGCTGACTTTCATCAGTAAAGCCATTAACTCCCATGAACTCCAAACAGTTAGAGGGACTGTATTTTGGTAGGGGAAGTGTCTGGACAAGGGGTGTTTTTAAGTTTCCATAAAGTACCAGCACGCTTTTGTTTCCTCAAAATTAATAAACTGTATTTTTACTCCTATGATTTTATGAAAATCACAGGAAATCCTCAATCCATCCATCTTTCATAGAAAGCGGTCATTGCTGGGGTGTTTCTCGTCAATCAAACAGCGTGTCCAGTACGGTGACATCTGGGTTTGCTGTTGATAAAATTTGAGTTTCCAGTGCTCCTATTTAAGATTTAATATCTGCTTGGCATCAACTTGCGATGCACAGCAGTTGATTTTCTTATCTGTACAATAAACTGCAGCACTGCTCAGACAGGATGCATCGTTCTCGCTATGAATCTTGGGACTTTGCATTCATTCTTACCAGTCTAATGCGTCCTTGCTTGGCAAGTAAACCTCTGGGGTCATTATGTGTCCTCTGTCCTTGTGTTCATTATTTTTGATCTTTACCTCTGCACTTGGATATTATGTAAAATGCACCATGGAAGACACAAGGATGCATATGGAGAAAGAGCCTGGGTGTTTAGAACAGGAAATGTAAAAGCTCTCATGAACAGGGTATAGGTTGAATCTCTGTGTGATAGAAAGTAGCAAAACAGACATTTTGTTGTTGGAGCTGGGGTCTAATAGTTTAACAATCTGAATATGTTCCATGACTCTGTCTGCAATGTTTTCCTGTCCTGGCGAGGTGTTATTTTTGCTGCTGCCTTCTGTCTGTCTGAGCGGTCTTGCACAGCCACAGTTTGGGTCCAGGGGTCAGAGCGACGTGTTTTGGCAGGGACACGGGTGTCTGCATTCAGGTTTCAGAGCACGTGTGCTTTTCCTGTTTCTGTCTTGACACTGGGCTCGGCCAGACTTCAGGGGTTGGAGGAGGTCTGAAGAGTCTCGTCAGACCTTGCTGTTTATGTGCTACTCTTGTCTCTAAGCTGAAGGGTTTTTTTTGTTGTTGTGGTTTTTGCCATGATGTTTTTGGCTAAAGACGGTGTGAAGGTTTAGGTTTGATGGTTATTTTATGGCACTCGGGTTCAATGCAGTCTTTTGCATTGCTAAACTGACAAGATTATTATTAGGAGGTGGTTTGGTGTGTTTTGGTCTACTCGGAAGAGCTGCCAGGGTACTTCCTGTTTTTGGTTGTGTTATGTGTTTCTTGGCCTTCTTCCAAACTCTGCCCCAGCAGTCTGCCAGCCGACAGACAGCGTCCCGGGCCGTTTATCCCCTCGAACAATTCACCTGAATCAGTTCTCAAAACAAATCGGCCCACAGCTCAGGAAGAACAAATTGGCAGCGGAACCATTCATACTTCAAAACTGTTTTTTTTCCCCCCTTACCCCTTGTCTGTCTTTCTCGCCTCTACACTTTCTCTCTCTCACACATACACACATGCATACGCACACACACACACACACACACACCCCTCCTGGCAGAATCAGAGCATGACGCACTTCGAATTTTTGCATCTTCCTGCTTACACATAAATGATTAAATTCTCACCGGTATGTTAATGCGGTCCAGGTTGGTGAGTGTGTTTGTTTTCATCCTAGTGCACTGACCCTGTGTCACCCACCAATTTGACCTTCCTTCAAAACATGACCTATATTCTCTTTTTAGGGTGACCTCATGACCTATGGGGGGGTGCAGCCTGCCAGCTGGAGTGGCAGCATCAGTTAGGGGTGTGTGTCTGTGAGTGTGGAGGACGGGGTGGGGTTGTGTGTGTGTGTGTGTGTGTGTGTGTGTGACGGGGTTTTGAGTGTAGTTGAAATGTCAGAGGACAAGAGTGTCGCCTTTCAAAACAATCTGGCATTTCCATCAAGGGCAGACTCTTGGCTCTTAAAGCGAAGATGGAAAAGAGAAGCAGGTCTTGACATCTTGGCAGACGTCCTTATCTCTTTGTCCGTCTGTGTCCTACCTGCTGGCCCTAATTCATCCTCTCTCCTGTTACTGTGGGATAAACAGTCAGAAACTCTTGACTGTTTGGACTGTTTGGCGTTACGGTGCCAATATTCTCCTCTTGCCAGATTTCACTGCCTGTAATGGAGGCTCCAGTATTGTTTTTTTTTTTTTTTTGCAGCTATACTGTGTTCTACTTTCTGGGTTGCAATGTTAAGAATGAGTAGCCTCAACTAGGGGTGGCCAGCATTTGTAAGAAATGTGGGGGTCAAGCCCACTGCACTGTTAAAAGAAGTACTAATTATGCCTCTAAAATGTATGCTAGACAGTTGCTAATGTGGGCCAAGGGAAGAGGGTTTCCTACTCTATAATTCAAATGGTGTCGAATAGTAATGGAGAAGAAAGGAAAGGGGAAGAGAAACGGTGTGTTCAGTGACAGGGAAAGTTGCGTGCAGCTGCTGAGAGGAAGAGCAGGCCAAGCATAATGAGCTTGTTTTCCACTGTTCACTCTCTTTGCTTGTAGCTATGCAGATCAGGTAGTCTGGGTTACCTGTCTGTTGGCCCAGCCAACTGCGCTGCAGCTCCTCTCCCTCACCAAAACACATATTAATTTAGACCCTGTTCCTCTATGCCACACCCATAACATGCAATGGAAAAATACCACCACGTTTGCCTTCAGACAGGTTTTGAGGGCCTCTTAACTCGCCTGTGCCTCTGCAAGCTTCTTGACACAGACTCAGCAAAGGTGTCAGTTTTCAAAAACGCGGACGAATCTGTCAAAGTCTGGACTGCAGACTCACGTGAGTCGTCTGAGGGAATTGGGTGTGGCCAATCCAAAAAAGAAAAAAAAAAAAAAGGAGAGCTTAAGAAACTCCAAATTTGCAATATGCCTCAAAGTATTAATTATCTTCTTAGCAGCAAGCAGACCAGACATTCTTCATAGCAAGCGCGTCCCCAAAAAGTTTTTTTTTTCGTCACCCCGCTCTGCAACAGCGTCTGGCTACCATTACGACGAGACTGAAATGTTGAGCTGTAACTCAAAACGCTGAAGATATGTGTTGCCAAAATCCCCGCGAGCTATTTGCAGAGGTGTTTACAGATCATGTGCTTGTTTATGATTCATGCCTCCACCACATGCCCAGCCCATCTGGAACGCTTTGAACGCAGTTCCCCTATTTAAATCACAAGCTTTAATTTTGTCTGCATTGTAGGGTGTAAAGCAAGAACCGTCCCAAACGCTTTTCTGTAGAGTTTGTTTGTCCGAACTGGCTAGAAATGATTCACTAAGCTGCAGAGCTCGCCCACCTCACATGCTTGTGATTCTGTTTGTTTTTGCATCGTGATATGTATGGGATCAGTCTGCTGAGCTGTGAAGGTCAAGAGAAACGCTGCGAGCTGTGTGGAAAACAACCAAACCTGCCTAACTGGACCACTGAGGCTCACGTTTAAGGCATCCAGGCTACAGTCGGTGGACCTAGTTCCTGTGATAAGAGGCTTGTCTGACAGAGTGTGCAGTCAGAGGCAAACATTAGCAAGACACTAACAGGAGCAGAGTCAAGGTCGACTTGCTTATACACATTGGCCCAAATTCAATTTGATTTGATGCCTGGATAAACATTAAGCCTATCTTGTCATTTCCCATCCTTGGAAATTTGTGAATACCATAAAAGGATCCAGCAAATTGAGTAAATGGCCTTATCGTGTTAAGCCCCTCTGGCTGTCCTCTATAGTGCGGGGAGGCGACTTTGCTTGTTGCCGCAACGTTTTGTATTTGCTATTTGCAGTGCCTAATTAATCGAGTTAAAACGGAGCCGTGCCAGTGAAGCGACCAGCTGAGATGTTTGCGTCAATGGAGGAAATTCCTCCATTCAGTAGCAGGCCGTGTTCTTCACAGGGCTTTTTTTGTCAGTGTTCCTTTACCGTATAGTCGAATTAAGTGCAGTAAAAGTATAAATGTCTTGGTTGAGTAGCAACAGATGTTGTCGGCTTTTATATCCCTGTGACTCTCATCGCATACACTTTTTTTTTTTTTTTTTTACCAAGTCTCATCCTGCCAGGTTTGGTTTGGTTTGGTTTGGTCGCTGCAGTGACACGGACACTGGAGGCATTGTACTAACAGTGTCCATATAATTTGGTTGGGCAGGCTTTCTGTTATAAGCTGCTTTGTCTTCATTCATACAGGCTCTTTAAAACCTTTAAAAATCACGGTAAAGCATGGCTTAGAATGAACTATTGCTTTTATAACACAGTAGAAACACATCACTACAATAGTAAAGAAAGCAAATGTTCAATAAATCTTAATCATGTAAATATTAATGATAGTCAAATATTCTTCTTTCGCCAAATAATATAGTTCTAGTAGTTTGAGGGGTGTTTTTTGGCTACCACACTAATACATAAATCATTTGAGAAGTGAGTTAACATTCACTCAGGTATGTTTAACGAGAGTGTTGTAGAGGCTTCAGACATGACTCAGCCAATCAGAATTGATGACGAGCGTTTTGCTTCCTAATCCCATAATTCATCTCCCAGTCATGAACACAGTCACATTAATTCTCTTTTGGTCTTTGGCCAATACGGCAAGCAACCAGTGGGAAAGAGTGCAGAGGCTGGAGATGGCACCCTGCCATAGTGGCTCTCAAAAAGGGGGGTCTTTGGGTCTTGGAGGGAGTTCCAGGTGGTCCCTTTTTGCCAAGTAATATCAAGAAAATCTTCTCCGGTGGGGGTGAAAAGGACAGACAGTTAAATCTTGATAGCTGGGGTCTGTGGTTTAATACGTTCTTGATATGAAAAATTTCAAAGCCCCTGCCCTCACACTAATTCCTTGACCGTAACATGATATTAAAAGGCAGGAACAAAGTCAGTGGGACCATGGCAGCATGAGGTCCTTGTTGAAAATGTGACATCTCTTCCTGTGCCTTCTCTCCATGCAGTTACTGGTTCGTGGGGTCCAGGCTACCCAGCTCCAACCCTCAGGCCCCCGGGCCTCTGTGGTGCTCCTGATGCCCCTCACCCACAGCTGAAGATCCCGGGTGGGCGAGGGACTGTCAGGGATCACACTCTCGGTGTGCTATTACACAAGGTGAGAGGCCTCAGCTCGAACACTGACACATGCACGCACAGGGTGGGTGTCGCCTGGCATGGCAGACATCCTGCAGACAAATTATACAAAGTTCTATCTGATCCCATAACACAGGCTCTCACCACAGCAACAGAATTTGAAGTGCACACACACTTACTGTAGTTGTTGAAGAAGGGAGTTGTGTATGTACACGTACAATAGGCCTTAATGCATCATCAGTCTGATCTCAACGGCAGAGATAAGAACCAAAAACTCTGGACAGATAAATGTTATTGTCTGTGCAGCCTCCCTTCCGCACTCAGGAAATCCACACAGCACTTCTTCTTTTTCTCATTTCAACACAGCAGGTTTCCTCATACTTAATATTTCATTTTTCAGTTATGATCTGATTTTAAAAAGTAATAAAACGACGATCTGCTGAGATTTAGCCAGAAAAGCCTTTGTCCCCGATTGCTAATTTTGATGGCTTTATTACACATGGTAGGAAATTTTGAAAGGGCTAAGTGGTTTTAAAGGATATTGGAGAAGAAGCTCAGTGCTTTATCCCACAGGGACCCTTTCAGACTCAGTGCACTGAACACTATGAATGTGCAGCTTATGAGTTGTGCCCTGTGTTTGCAAAATCCCTGTTTCAAGGCCTAAAAATCCATTAATCTGCCTGCTCCTCCTCATTCACACCCAGTCTAAATGACTGAGGTGGATTTAGTGGGTGAACTCCATAATATCCTCACTTTCACCTGGATTCACCTCAGCAAAAAAAAAGCACATTTCAAGATATGCTGACACTCAACAGAAAACCAGGAAATAAAATAAAGTTGACCCTTTCCCTTTCTGTCCTCCTCTCTCTATCCAACTTTCTCATGTGCACACAAACCACAGTGTCACAGACTGTGTGTGTGTGTGTGTCCAGTGTGCACCCCAGACATGTGACTGACTGTTCCAGGGGATTAGAGATTTGGGATCAGACAGATCAGTCACAACTGTCATGTTAACATCCTCACCCGCCCGACATTAGCAACCAGCTTCTCTAATGTCTCCGGTATATTAGGCGCAGTCAAAGCCACAATGCGGAGCACGTTTGGTCATAAAACCGTCAGTACATTGACATTGTTTTTTTTTTGTTTGACTTATGCATGGAGCTTGTATTTGAAGGTGTATCACCCATGGTAATTTGATATACACGTTTGCTCTGCTTCAGTATTTACACACATTACCAATGTGTACAGCTGTAATGCAGAGCTCATGTTTAGCCATCACAGAGCTTGGATCAAGAGCTTAGCTAGTAGCTAAGCAATATGGGTAAGAAAATATCCTCAGTCAGATAGCTGGATAGTTAAATAAAGGCAGAGGTTTAAGGTTAAAGCTGTAAAGTGTGTATCTCCTGCACATGTTGTTGCCTCTGCTGCTTCCCTAAGACACACACGCAATCACAAACACTTCCTTGTTTACTCATTTCACATCACATCAGCTCTTAGATAACAGTGTTTTGATCATGCTTCATGTGGAATTTTTCATCAAATTAAGACCTGATTTAGAAAGCTCTGCTAATAAAGCTCTCCTTAAATTCAGCTTCCTCTCCCATTTTTGGCTGTTTACCACGTTCCCTTTCAAAAAATACAAAAGTGCGACTGAAGTAACCACCTTCACCTCAAAGTAAACCACAAAATAAAAACTATGAAAAAAAGTTTTTTCCATAGAACAGTGTTAATGATTAATGACGCTGAACTGAACATCTATAAATGAATCTCCTTCGTTCCTCCCCTGTCCTGACAGAATGAGAAGCTGACTGTGACGCAGACCGCTCCAGTGAATGGAAGCCCTCCTCTTCTCCACTTCCACTATCAGATGAGCGAGCACCGCTCGGCCTCCTGGGATACAGCTCTATGCACAGACAGCCTCTTTCTTGAGATTCCTGCAGGGCCGCTGGTGGAGGGAAGCAAAGAGGGGTAAGAGTCTGGAGTGGGAAAATCACACACCCCCACTGAGCAGGGATCTAACTGCTTCCTGTCACCAGCCCTCTCTGTTGCCCTTTCAGCCTTCCTACTCAGTGTCACCAAATGCCAAAATACTGCAGTGATATGCATGGGACATATATATAATGTGTGTTGTGGAATAATTCACTCTAAATGTCCCTCATACAGCTCCAGTATTTCATATGCTCATATTGTGCTTGTTTGAGCCTAGAGCCTCTGAAGTGCTCAAAAAAGATCAGCTTTCACTCATTTTAATATCAGCTATTCCCCACAGCATCTGAATCATGTGTATTAACATCAACGTCTAAAAGAAGCCAAAAGCACATAAGTCCCAGTGCAGTATGGGTGTGCATTGTATTTGAGAAGCTCTTATCAAGGCTGCCAACATGCTGCGAATTAAAGAGGTTACTAATGAGTGTGTGTTTCCGCTGCCTCGCTTTGTCTCGCGCTGTAATCGATGCCGGGACAGTGTCACCTTGGCTGCCGCAGGCACACGGCCAGCTCTTTGAGCCACGAGCGTTGCAGCTGCCGCTGCATTATTATGTAAAGTTGCAGTGCTTATGTAAAATGAGAGAAAAAAAAAATAATACAGCATGCATCATCGCCACGCCCCTCTCACTTACTCTCTCTCTGGCTGTCTCTGTCCATCTCATCTCCAGGCTTACCGCTCTGCTCGAGTTCGCTGA
Source organism: Holocentrus rufus (assembly GCA_900302615.1). NCBI lineage: Eukaryota > Metazoa > Chordata > Actinopteri > Holocentriformes > Holocentridae > Holocentrus > Holocentrus rufus. The sequence goes on from OMLF01043726.1 coordinate 24,017, forward strand.
AGAGAAGCTCAAAGTCAACTATGTGTTCCTGTGGTTCAACAAAAACAGAGAGGATCGAAGTAAGGCTTCTTGTGGTTTATTTTCTTTTGTTTTTTTCCTCTCATCCTCGTCCCTCTGGGTTGACCTAACAGAGCTGTGTTTTCCTCTTTCCTCACCAGTGTCCATCATCAGGACTTTCCACTACGTGGGCTTTGAGATGGTGAAGCCGGGCAACCCCATGGTACCAGCCCGGCCAGATCTGGCCTTCATGGTTTACTCTCTGGATAACAGCAGCTCCGACGAGGAGTGACCACCTCTGTCTCTCGAGCCACCCGTTTCCCCGCCCCTCGCTGCTCAGAAACATGCCTTTTTACTCCTTTCATCCTCAAATGAACTCGCCTTGATTCCCCCCACCTCCTTCCCCTCCTATCCCCATCCAGCCCAATGGTCCCAAATCTTGACCACAGACTAAGACATGTCACTTTTTTTCAGACTAAATGGGGGTGTTTAGCGGATGGTAGCAGCTCCATGTGATGCAGACACCCCCCTCCTTCCTTTTCACTTTATGATGACCGGAGATCAGAGAACAGGGAGGGGGCGTAGCTTGAACTAAATCGTCCCATCATGGGATGTGGAATGATTTCTTTTTCTTTTTCTCCTCCTTCTCAAAGTCACATTATTTGTCCCTTCTGCCCCCAGCAAGACAATCTGGGGAAGGTTGTGTTTTAATGAAACTCAGCATATCTCTCCTCCACCTGTTATTAAAAAAAGAGACTTTGTTAGTGTATGCTCTATACAAAACAAGTTGTGTTGGTGGTGGTAGTTATGTTTTGGGGGTAGAATGAGGGAATTATCCTCCAAGGGATGTTATATCATGGGCTTGGTTTGGTCAACATCATAATGTTTTGCGTTACAATATAAACGGGTGAAAGGCTGACCTCTGTTACATTTATGTGCATTTAAGCTATGTAAAAAGTTCTTTCACATCTCGTTGAAATATTTCAAGGCATCATTCCAGCACACGCCACTCACTGGGTGTATTGTAAGCCTGCATTGTTTCCCTTTTTTTTTTCCCTTACCTAAAATGACCTAATGAGAATCATCAGGCCGATGTGGAAACATCCTGTTAGTCTCTGCTGACATGTCACAGCAGAGATGCAATCGTTGTGTTGAATGTCGCAACATCGGGGTAGCTGCCAGCTCTCAGAAGGTGACGCCTCCTCTGCTCCCAACACCACCAGCAATTACCCCGTCAGGCTGATGGGCGTGAGTGAGTCACTGAGGAGTTGTTGTTTTGTTTTCCCATTTCAGTTCACTGGGCTTGCACGACTCGCACACACACACACAATCCAGTTTATAAGAGTTTATTTTTTCAAAGGTCATAGACATGGTCAGGTTTAAAGAGAAGCTCCCCATGTTGCAGTTATGCGTACTTAGCAATAAAACGTGCAGATGTACAGGCACTGTCGGAATCTAGTTTCGCTTCATCCCTTACAGGTCTGCCGGCCCTGTAGACTAGAGTTGTACAGCAGCAGTACTGCCCTGCGCCAGTTAAAAGCTCAATTAAAACGGGGCTCTTTGTGCCTAAGAGAAGAGTGCAATGTTATTTTTACTCTCGAGTCTTACTGAGGAATGTGTCCATTTTCCACATTTCTTCCCATGCAGATCCAGACCCCGTGCTATGTGGGGAAACAAGCCCATTATTTCATTGAGGGAGATAATACAAGAGCACTTAAGGTTGTTTATATGCAAATAGAGACAAAACAAAACAGGTGGGATCCTGCATGAATGTGCCTGGCATCTCCAGGTTTTTTAATTTTGCTGTTTTTAGGAGTCTGAACAAAACGCCAAAGAATCCATTCTGTCTGCCGTCACTTTGAAATTCAACTGGCTTAACAAGTCTGAGCAACCTAAACCAGTATGGTGTGTAAAAGCAATATTAATCTACATTCCCCATGCCAGCCATACTGAGAGCTTTACGCCTCAGAGAAACACAGTGATCTGTTCTGTATGGGAGGGAGGGCTTTATGTTTTGCATGTGTGTAGATCTTATGAGTCGTATTGCTACTGATTGAGCCCTGACTGTATGCTAGTAGGAAATGTCAAGATTTAAATTTTCTCAGAGGTATATTTTTATGTATATTTCTCAACTGTTCTTTGTCATAGCCTAGGTTTTTTGTTTACAGTGAGATAGTTTGCAACCATTTAATGACAATACAATACACACTTGTATACTTAGAGATTTTTGTCTTGGGGGGAAAAACAATAAAAATATGTTATGTAAATATGTTATGTATCTTGTGTTTTGTTTTGTTTTTTTCTTGAAGGGATCAGTGCCATAATATCTGACTTATGCATGTGTATTTATAGTTAATATAACATGATTTCTTGCCTGATCTTAATTACATATAAGCTATAAGCTTTTTCTAAGGCAGGCAGCCTGAGACAGTTTGCTTCTGTAAACACGTAGGGAAACTTTGTTTTACAGTAAACTCTTCAGAAGAATAGAGGAAGAAAACCAAGAGGTGAGAGAGAGTGGTGGAAAACCCATAATTGAGCCCTTAAAAAAGAAGAAAAAGAAAAGGTAACAACCGCGCGATAGTAATATGCTGACAAAAAAAGAACAAAACAGGCAACCACAACCAGATACAAGTACCAACAACGTAATGGAGAAGTGGAGCACAGAAAGATGAGACTAATTTGAGGAAGTGAAATTGCCTGGTATTTTTTGGTTGTCGTGAATGGACAGAGGTTCTGGAAAGCTCTGTGCCAGCTGACCTCTATCGCTGACTCAGCCGCTAATCTCCCACCGGTTCAGCTGACAGCGTGTTACAGCCCTCCGCTGGCTTCTTGCCAAGACCACAGCCTCCCAAGTCAGTTGATCCACAGATCTATTCTCAGCGTCTCAACGGAGCTAAATCGGCCTACCTAGGAGCATCGTCAATTTGCTTTATAAGCCTTTGCAGCCTCCCTCTGAATGAGTGAAAGCCATTCAGTGAACGGCTGGACTTTTGACCTCAATGAAAATGTAATCGATCTAATCTACTGAGGCGATTTCACCACTAAGCAGAAAAAAAGCTGCAGTAAATTAACTTATTGCTCTCATGGGAGTCAGGGCAATTCACCATCCTGGTGTATTTTACTGAGGGAGCCTATCTACAGCTCCATGTTCCCTCAATCCTATGTTCCCTCATCAAAACACAAAGAAAAATACATATACTTCTTCTATATTAATAAAAATGCATAATCTGATAGTACACACTTGTATTATACATTGTAGTTTAACATCATTCCAGATTTCTTTACCTAACGTGCTATCAGGTCGAAGGAGCATAGGATTGAGGGAACATGTGGCTGTTTTTAGTTTGAAAAAATTACACAGAGGACCTTGGGAACAAAGGGTTGACCTCCGTTATCGATGGTCAGGGGCGCTGCTAAGAAATTCTGGGCCCTCTTACAGGATGTGACTCTGAAGTGTTGTGCCGATTTTCACTCCTGGAGCCCAACTGGACTCGACAAAACAGTCCCACTGAACCAAAAGGCCGGAGTCTACTACAGTTTAATCTGCATCGACCACCGGACATGAGTGCCCCTCCCAACCCTGCCTAGCCCAGATTCAAATCAGGCTTAGAATCTAGGTCACATGAGCCATAAAACTCAGCTAGTGTGACCTCGGCTTTAATTTAGTCCAGTGTCTTCTGCATGAAAGGCCCCCTGCAGTTTCCAACTTCCTCTTCTCCCCTGCTATCAGTCCTGCTGTCACGACTCCAGGACATGGGAACTCTGAAGTGAGGCGCTCAAGCTGTGCCGCTAATCCCTTGGAACCAAAAATGAGAGTCAGATAGTCCTCTCTTGGCCTTAATCTCTACCTTACATATACTTACATAAACTCACCTCAGATTGAGGCTGATAAGCGGTTATGGCATCACGGCAGCACGGCACAGCATTTCCCAGAACTGCGTGTGTGCGCACGCTTCTTAGTCTCCAGCATCCCGGTGGCAGAGTTAAAACCAGCCAGTCAGTGGCTAATCCCTTCTAAAAGGGGACTTAGCACTGCTGCAAACCACGCTTTTAAAACACATCTGCCACTTCAGATTTCACACAAGTATAAAAAACACCTAGACTGTACAATGTATTTAAAAACTATCTATTGCTATTACAAGGGTTTTCTCTGAGTCTCTGACAGCACTCAAAGTGCATACTGCTTGCTAGCTTTCTATCTCAAACAGATTAGTCTATTTGAGGCACAACATAAACACAGATAAGGACTTAGCATCATTTATTGACTTGCCATTATGTATTTGTACTCCATATCATCTAATTGATAGTGTGTTGTGTAACATTTCAGACAAAGCCATTAACACAACGGCCCTGGTAAGGGAGTGAGGCTCTCTGTGAAGTTTGCTAATATGGCAGTTTTTCATTCCTGATATGTTCTGCATGTTATTTATGTAAAATAATACATCAGACAGGAAACAGAATTAATGGATGGATGGGAATGGAAAGAGTGACTTGTGCAGCCAAAAAATAAATAAATAATCAAATTAAGAATGGGTTTGCTCAAAATTTAGTGGAAAAGTTGGTCATGGGGCAAAGAGAAACTGATTTCACACTGGTTGGCCAAAAGGGGGTGTGGTTTCTCACCTTTTGGAGTAGAACTTCCATTGCACCTCAAACTTTGTGAGCCTGTCAACAGACAAAAAGAGGCAAACATCCATCATCGGTCGATAAAATATGGAGGCGCTGGAGAGCATATTTACAGTTTAGTCATAACTTCCCTGTTCATTAGGCCTCAAACCTCATTTTTACATTGAAGTTGAGTCAGTGTTCATAACACAATATTGATGACCAATATTGGTGGCCATTGTAATATAAGTTCTATGACCAGCACTGGTGGGAACGGCTCATTTGGGTTTGTGCTACCAAAGGGCATTGTAAGAAGCAGTTAGCATCTTAATGATAAAACATTCATCAGTTACAGTTCAGCATTTCAGTCGAGGACATCAGCCTTCTTGTCTTGGCCTTTAAGATAAAAATACCCACAAGCAGATTCCAGTACAAATCAACTTAAGATTGTTTCGATTGTTTTTTTGTTTTGTGTGTCAGTGTTCAAGAAGTATGGCATTTTAATTTAATAGTCAACATAAACCAAATTATCTTTTCATATCAGGGTCTCTAATGCAAAATCACTTAAAATTGAATCTGCAGCCTAAGCTAAGTCAGTGTGGGGGTCTAGAATATCAAAGTCTGAAAATTGATCTAGTAAATATTTGGCCACTGTTCATAACAAAGTGTTTTTGTTCTTAAATTGAGTCTAACCTATAGCTCAAGAGATAATTACATCACATAGTGTTCTTGTAGCAACATACTGTATATATGTATGTAGCAGATAACTGTCATCACTGACCTGATGATTTTTGTTAAAACCAAGCTGATGAACCAAGAAAACACTGTTCAGGTCTGAGATGTTACACCAGGACTGGGAGACAATAAGTGACCCTTCACTCACAGACTCATCTAATAACTACTATTTCTCAACAGTTAAAAATATGTATCATAAATTGAGTGCAGAATACGTTATGATCATCTCCTTTTTCCAAAGACACAGACACCTACCACATGAATTCAGACCTGATTACAGATGTGAAATAAACATAAAGATGGTCTAAATCATTTTTAGATCCTATACCTTGCAGAATATTGGGAAAAAGGCGGTGGAATTGAACTGTATTAAGGTTTCTTGTCTGAAATGCCCAGGTTTGGTAAAATACATTGTTATGACATTATGTGCCACGATGAGAAGTAACTAATAAAAGTAGATTTGAAAAGGAAACCGGAACCTTTTGACCTTAATAAAAAATACCAGATAATCAAAAACGCTGATTCACTGTGGTTTAGATCAACATAGTGCCAAGGGCAAAGACAAACACCAACAATTAACATGGAAATGCACTGAAATTAAGTGCAGTCAACATGAACTGATGAATGCAACGACCAAATAAAATAAAACCAACAGCCCGTGATATGTCATTTTTTGGTTTATTTTAAGAAAAAACAAAACTGCAAGGATACCAGACCACTGAATTTTTACATCCATCCATCCACACACACACACACACACAAGCTCACACACACAAAACCCAAGAGTGAAGGCGACTATTTGTCCTTCTCTTTCTGTTCCTTCTCCTTCTTGTCTTTCTCAGCTTTGGCCTCCTCCGCTTCGTGCTTCTTGATCAGCTCCTCCACCTCCTTCAGCTTCAGCACCTTGATGCAGGTCTTGCCGTTCTCACGGGTCAAGGTGGCGATCTCCACTGAAATAAGACCATACGGGAGGAACATGTCAGAGAGATGGGCACAAACTGACCTCAGGCTTGATTCTGGCTCTAGATCGCTGAGCATCTGTGGATGAAAAGGCTTTGTTGCATTATACAACATGTCTGAATTGTCTCCTATTTAGGTTGTACAGGACTGTGACCCATTTACACTCTGACATGCAGTTCTGACAAACACAACAGCAGCACGGCATCAGCTGCGGTGCCCCTTGCCAAGCCAAGTCAATTTATTTACAAGGCACATTTAAAGGGATCACAGTGTGCTTTAAAAAAAAAAAAATCGCATTGTGAATTAACATACAAGGCAGACAAAAGCTCTACAAAAACAACAAAACAAATCTACGGAGTTATGACCAGTTGTCGGGGCACCTATGGCTCTTGGATCACTTTATCTAATTTGTTCTTCTCTTTTTTATTTTTGTTTTACCACCTGTTCTATTTAAAATATGATTTTATCTGCTGTAAGTCTCCATCCCATTTAAAGTATGTTTGTCTCTACAAATGTACAACTGTGGTCTTTCCTTGTGAAATAACCAGTCGCCCTTTATGGAACAGCAGAGATGGAGATGAGTTCAGTTGAAGATCAGGAGCAGGTGATAGCTCCATGCCCCATTAATTTCTCAGGAGTAACAGATACAAAAAAGATTAGGGCTTGGCAATGTATCAATATTGTATCAATATTGTGATATGAGACTAGATATTGTCTGGGATTTTGGGTATTGCAGTATTGTGATAAGTGTTGTGTTTTCATGGTTTTAAAGGTTGAATTACTGTAAAGGGAAGTAACTTTATGAACTTATTGGACAGATTGTTTAATCTGTTACATTATTTGCCTCTGCCGGCTTGGTCATCATATCCACATTAATTATTAATGGTTGTTTATGAAAAATCTCGTGTAAATATTTTATGAACACACCATCAGTCATCCCTACAACATCTTCTCTATGTCGATATTGAGGTATTCAGTCAAAAATATTGTGATATGTGATTTTGTCATCATGAAACCTATTTTTATATCTTGGTTGTGGACAGACACGGAGGAACAGCACAGGAGGAGAACTTTTCAGAGATGTCGCAAGGTTTTCGAAAGTTGCAGATTCCCTGAGGGAAATTCTCCTGGAGTTATATTTGTCAGAGAAAAGCGCTGCTGCACCACCGCCTCCTGTTACGTCTTGCAGAGAGCAAAACTTCAAGTCTGGAGGCACAGCCTCAATTAGTACAGCGGTGTTATTATTATCTAGCCAAGTCTCAGTAGGATAAAATCAAATTACAGTGACTCTGGAGGTCATGTAGCTAAGGACCTCACGTTTAATAAAGTCATTTTCAAAATGTGGTTAGTGCTGAGAGGGGAAGGAGAACTAAGCGAAGCAGAAACATGTTTTAAAGTCTGAAGCAATAATGCATTGTTCAGATTCCTGTAAGTTACAGCTGCATATTTGCCAGGCCTCTGGTTACTCTGGAGGAGGGAGACAAGTCAATAATAACATGGATCAGACTCACTGAGTGTCAAATGTGTTGGACACATGGTTGGACACAGGTGTCGATTCTAACAGCATTTGATTGAAAAGATTTTGAAACTTCAACAACTGTGTTTAGTGCTGCAGGAAGTAGGATGTTTTAGGTGGTGAAGAGAACTTCTATTTTTTCTCTTTGTAACTTGTTTTACGGTTACATTACCACACCAACGTCTAATATACATTATAAATAGCTATTCAAGATGAAATGTAATGTAAACGTAAGTCAACTGCTGTCTACCTCTGTCCAGTTTTGTTTTTTCAAATTATGGATATCTCATTTTGGAAAGCTCATGTGTATTTTAACTCTGTCTCACTGACAGTGTCTGTGAATCAAACACTAAACTGTCACTCCCCCAGACTGTCAGACTCTCACCTTTCTCTGCAGACAGCTTGCTCACATCCATGGTTTTGTTGAGGACTTTGATGGCGAGGGCGAGGGCTGCGGAGAGCGCCATCTCCCCCTCCTTATAGTCCTGCTTCAGCATGGAGACGGCAGCCTGGGAGGGATGAAGATAATATACAGTCACTCTCTGGACACAACAGACATGGTGTTGGATGCTGCAGGATGCACAAGACAGTTTTCACATCTGTGTTGAATTGAGAAGAATATATTCATACTTCACTTTATCCTCATCTGAGAGACTTGTAAACCATCACTGGCAACCTCTCATATCTCATAGAATCCAGTGGAGAGGTGGGTGGAGCATTTACCTGGAGCCACCTAGACTACAGAAGTATATTCATGCGATTCTAGGAGCTACTGGACAAAAGTGTCAGCAACCATTATCATGTGCAAGGGAAATTTTCAGAATGTACAGATCACCACAGGGTGTGTGGAGCTTCTGTTGTGCGTGCAGGGCTCTGAGTAGCCACTTAGATGTGCAAAGCCAACCGTGCATCAGGCATTACACAATTAGCTGCCCCAAGAGTCAACTACTAAATAGGTCAAAGCCTGTGTTCATTGTTCAGGTTCAGTCCTATTCATAACCACTACAGGACGACAACCTGATGCCTTTCAGAAACTGAGCAGCTGCTCCCCCTACTGTCCTAATATGGAATGACATCTCTACTGTTTCCTTACATCTAAAACAACACTGTACAACACTGTACATTGGAACAAGCACACAAAACAAAAGGAAATGAGAAAAAAGTAAACATAAAAATAATAAAATATTACAATGTATTTGTTGCAACTACTGGAAAACCTACACCAAAACAAAAACCAACACCAGTTAACTTTTTTGCGGCCAAATTTGAAGGGAGTCCTGAAGTCAGTGGAGCACTTTCTATAAATTTGGACACCAAACTAATCACATTTATTATATCATAAATATCTGTATTCTGTGTGTTAAGTAGATAAAACACAGAAAACACAAATCATAAATTGAGAATGTTGTCATCCACCCATACAACAGCCTGATAATAAACAGGACTAACAAAGGGTTCCTGACTAATCTAAAAAATACATTAGCCAGAATTAAAGAAAAGTTTCAGCCTAAATCTTAGCCTAAACATCATTTACGCTCTTGGATTTGTGATTTACATTGTGTGCCTGGGGCCGTTTTTGTTGTTGGACATAGTATTTTTGTTATTCCTGGCCAAAGAGCCTCAAAACGTTCCTGTGCGACTTACAGCGCTGTTGTTGCCGATGCAGGTGGCCTTCCAGCCTCCGTAGTTGCCACTGGGGTCGCTCTGGTAGAGCTGGAAGCCATAGTGCTTATCCCAGCCCATGTAGAGCAGGGAGACTCCGAATGGACGCTTTCCTGTTAAAACACACACACACACACACACACACACACACAGCTGACAAGCCTGTGACTGTTGCAAACTCCTACATCCGAAAACTTAAGCTGAAAGTGGTCAAGATTTTGATATAGGAAGTGAAATAATACCAAGCTAAATTATGAAGATTATAATTTTTGGCAGAATTGTGAGCTCGATCCATTTTGAAAAGCAAAATATTGCCCAAAGTAAGAATAAAAAGCATCATATGGCTGCCCTTTATGTTTTGACCAAAGCTGTGTTCTTTAGTGTGGATCTGTTGCATGTAAATAACAGAGGTTAATGTTGTGGCTGTGGTGAACTGCCTCATACCTCCAAACTGGGTGTAGGCCTGTTTGATGTCACACAAGGCTGTGACCAGCTGCTCACAGGGAATGGGCTCCTGGTACTGCAGCAGGTACCTGCACCAGCAGCAACAACAACACAAGGTGTCAAGTTCACTTTATTTTCATTTTCATTTTGTCCCACCAGGAGTTTGGCTGCAGTCAGAAATAAAAGAAAAATACATTCCCAAATGGTGAATTCCCACCTCCCATCTCACCTCTGTGCTATAAGCCTCAGCTCATTGGTCAGTACGTTGGCATCTGATGTGATTCCTGCCACACTGCACGCCATATCTCTGCAACATAATAGGAAGTATACAATGAGGCCTGTGGTGTATAAACAATGGCTGCCATTGCAACAACAAATAATGATAAGGGCAATGCTTTTCCATCTCTATATGACCTGAAAATGTGAATAGCTAACAATACATGTTTGTAAAAGGTGCAATAAGTACATTTTTGTAGCACAGTAGCACAGATACCAATCAGTCAGCAATTACTTTTTTTGGTGCTGAGATTTCTCACTTTCCTAATGCGTTTTGGAACAAAAACAAAAGATGGCGCAAACTCACTCATTTAACTTGTAAATTTTCTCGGAGAAAAACACTTCATCCAGGAGCTTGTGAATGTTCCTCCTCTCAGCAGCCAGCAGCACTCCGTCATTGGCTAAAATTCCCAGGCAGGTGCCGGCGTGGCCGATGGCTTCCATGGCGTACTCCACCTGGTACAGACGCCCTGCCAATCACACACAGCAACTGTTTAATATGCAGAATATGCATCCAAAGTTCATGTATTTTACAAATAGAGAGGGGGTCAACGAATAAGGCAAAGAATTTAAGTAAATGACAACTGTTTAGGTGGGTACACATGCTTCAAAAATTCTTACAAAACTGGGACTAAACTAAAATGAAATCCAGTATAAAGAAATGAAATGTCAGTGCACAGTATATGGCTTTTTTTCTCTACACTGGTTTCCAGCTTTATTGGGTTCTCTATTCAAGAAGGAAACTCTTACCCTCTGGCGAGAAGATGGTCGTTCGCGAATCATATCGACGGGACTGAAAACAAACAAACCACAGATTTCAAATTCAATTTCACACTGGCACAAAATAGTCCTTTTGCTCAAAATAGTCCATTAAGTGCCATCCACTGAGCTCAAGATAAAAATCATGGTAAATTTTATTGTCCTTAAGGAGGAAATTTGTCTTGGGCTGACATGCTGCACACTCTTAAATACAGAACAATGGAGATTCAATAATCATAAAAACAAAGACCATAAAATTAAAATAGTGTAAATGCATAAGATAAGTTAAATGCATAAAACAATTCCAACACCAGTGCACCAATTAGTTTGATTAAATATGTATAAACCAAGTGAAACACCACTTGCTTTTTTTTGTCACATTAAGGCATTAGAGAAAAATATTTGAGAATTGAAGTTTTGTGTTTTTTACCCTTTTCACATTGCTAAATAGGAAGTGAGCATGCACTGTGAAAATCATTGGGTCGATATTAACACAATCTGCTTTGCAAATGCAATTTTGCACAGGTGGACAGGTGTGTAAAAAATTTTTGTTTTACAGGCTAAAGTGGTTGGTAAGTCCAAAAATTAATCAGCCAAGGTTTTTGTAATAAGGGTTAAGGCTTGTGATTGGTTATCTGACAGAGGGGTTTGTAGAAAAGATCAACTTTCCAGACAAAGTATACCACCATGATTTTGCCCAACCTTGCCCTTGCATCACTCTCAGTCAACCACTACAAAAATCATAACTTTAACCAAAATGTTGTTTGTTATCATGCACAGATCCCAGCCTCCACCACAAAAGTCCCGTGCAGGTCTATGTAGTCGGAACCTAATAGCATCAGCACTGAAAGGGAGCAGGTTTCCAACGATTCATCAATATTAGAGCCTGTCGCTGTTATCTGCTCCACCATGGACAATTAAATTGCACATGACCAAAGCATAACCAAGTCAACATTCACCAATGAAGGCGGGCAAGGAAGCTTACCATTTCTGGAGGATGAAGTCAAGCCTGTCGCTAATAAGCAAAAACAAAGCAATATTACTCATGTTCTGCAGGCAAACTTAAAATAGGCAGTAAGTTACAGTGTTACACTGAGAAATAGATGTACTCGGTCGCTTGGTTGGCTGTCTCCGACTGTTGAAGTGAAAGTGAAACAATAAAAACAAGCAAATTAAAGTTGACTTTAACGGTTAAAACTGAATGACGTGAAGGTGATGGGTTTGATTTGAGTAAATTTAAGAATCATGTCACTTCAAGTATCGTTAGAACAGCCTTATCCTCAGCTATATATTTACTCACACCCTGAAGTGAAGACAGCCAAGCTAGCTAATCTGCTAATCAGGGAACATGAATGAAGCAGCAAAATTTTAGCTAAAGCTGCGTGGGATCCACTTCGAGCTTAGCTGACAATTATTAGCATTTCATATGTAAACCTCTAACATAATAGTAAAGTCTCACCCAGCGTACAGTGCAAAGAGACACTCGTATTTAGTTAAAATGTAAGAATAAACAGCTTACCGAACAATATTTTTTGCTTCCTCTGTTGCCACTGGGCGCTGGTTGATGACGTCTAACAATAATGATTGTCGCCCCACCGAGATTCAAGGTGCGCCCCCTCGCGTTGTGGAATAAAACACTTCTGCATTATATCATTGCGGGAACAGTACAGGGTAAATTGATATAAAAATAGAGATATTGTAACAACAGCAGCGCATTAACAACAATAACAAAAATGTACACGGGCAGCCTATGAGAAAATTAACAGTTATCTCACGTTTGTTTGGCATGATAAAATAAAAGAAACAGAAGTAACAGACTGCAACGTGAAAATGGACTACGCATGCGCTTCCTTGTTTTTACCACTAGGGAGCTATCTTGCATTTAAATTGTATGGCATGTCAAGGTTTAAGCCCCATTCTCTTCCAGATAAATCTGTTATGGGAATTTATTCTGCTCAATCTGAGAGTGCATTTTACATTAACAACATACATAAGCCTATTTATGAAAAGAAATTCATGTGATCTGATCATAAGCACAGGTCCTACTTCAAGTAACATAAACTACTGGAGATAAGCCTACTGAAATACTCATATTTTTTTCTGAACAGAAAAAAAAAATTGCACTCAAAGCTACAACAAAAAACAACAAAAAACAACAAACGCCTTTTGTACTTTGATTCCATATTTATGTTTCCAAAATCAACTGTATGAGTGAATGAATAGTTTACTTTGGAATAACTGCTCACAGTTAAAATTAATAACAAAATGGATAAGACAAGCATCTGATAAGCATGTGAAAAGAGAATTTCCCTAAGGGGTTTTTAAAAGGCAGCAGACACATAAGGTAATCTGCAAGATCCACGTTTGTTTGAGTTTGTCTCCCTCCCTCTTCAACTCTAAGTACTGAAGTATTGAAGTATAGTAGCTAATTATTTTTAAAAGTAACTTAGCAACGTTTTTGTGGAAAATTATTGTTAGTACAAAATTTCATGTAGGTACTTGATGAAAATCTCCCTTATACCCAATATACATACAAAAATGTAACACATCACTTGGATGACTTTATTACAACACTGTTTTGAGTACATTGTTGAGATTGTCATTAAGTCCCCACACATTAATATTGTGTACTTAAAATGCCTTTCTAGCCGAATCTCAATTGTGTTTTATCCATAAAGAGCTGCAAAACGGACATTTGTTGGTATGGAAATATAACCGTATTATTACTGTCACATAATAGATGTTCAGCATTATAAGAAACCACCTGAAATGAGTGTACAAGTCACAACATCCTGACAGGTCGCGTAACAGAAACTTACTGTGTGACTAAAATGATAACTCATGACAATGAAGTGCTGACAGGGAAAATGTTAGTAAAGATTGACACACACACACACACACACACACACACACACACACACACACACACACACACACACATACACACACACACACATTTCTATCT